>CM055734.1:16056836-16213732 GCA_029465975.1 Dallia pectoralis | reverse complement strand
TGAAGAGAGGACTGTTCCCGGTAATGTGGGAGACGAGAATGGCAGGATTTTTTTTGCACGATTTATGTCTAGAATCAAAGCGAACGTATCGTGATGTGCTTTTTCCCAGAGATCACATACTGTGTGTGATAGAGGGATGCTGATTAACAACTAATTGGCAGACATTACAATATGAAGACAATTGGGGAGAGGAAGTGAGAGGAAGAGAGAGGAGAAGAGAGAGAGAGAAACATGGAGTGAGAGAGGGAGAAGGAAATGTCGAGAGACAGAGGGAGACAGAAAGAGAGAGAAAGAGAAACGGAGAGAGAAAGAAGTGAATGTGAGAGACACAGAGAGATACACGGAAAGGGGGAGAAACAGAGTGAGAGAGGGAGAGAAAGAGAGCTCAATTAGGATTGTCACAAAGCTGGGCCAATGGCACCATTCCAGGATTTCTCTTATTGATATGGACATCAAAGTTTCAGTATGAGAATAATAAATGCTGGGAATGTATTTTTTCTCACTTCTCTCTCTCACTCCGTTTTCATGCATTTCCTTAGTCCAACTCCTGTGGTGCTTTCCAACCATTCAGGATTGAAAAAAATACAACGACTTAGTGATCACATATAGGAAAGTGTAAGATGGGCTTGAATGTTACCGATTGAAAAAATGTCACGTCACAAACGAATACGCCACTCTCCTGCACTTAAAAGATCCACAGTGTCCAAATATATTGCCACATAGTGAATACTAAAATAACTTTCTTAAATACAGACGAGTTCAAGTCTGTTTGGAATAGCTAAGATGTTTTCCCTGCCTCAAACTTCACTGCCATCAATCACAGAAGCAGCTAACTTTCCTCTGAGTACAATGACACCATGTATTTACGGGTGGGAAGTGTGTGTTTGCATATGTGCGGTGAGGTTGAGAGCATTTAGTTCAATTGAATACCTGACTGAACCCACCAACCGCTCAGAAATGGGGTTAGTCGATCATTTGGCCTTTCAAAATCAATGCAGTCACCCACAAAACACATGCACTTTTACACACACACACACACACACCCACACAAACACTTACACACTCACTGCCATAATTTACTTAGCTGAAGAACAACTATGTGATCATTTTAGATTAGATTCTATTCTATTGTAATTGGACAGTACAGTACAAAGAAATGCAGTTTGCATCCAACCAGAAGTGCAAAAGAGCAGTGCAAAAATATATGGAGTACAGTGTGAGGATGTGCAATTGACTTAAGTAAATTAAGTAAATTATCATAGAGGCTCTTTACATTAACTGCCGCTTAAGTTAAAGAGTGTTTGAAAAGCGAGCAGCTGTAAAAGATAAGTATATTTTGTAAAAGATAATAGTAAATGTGCAGGTATTCAATAAGCATTGTGCAAATGGAAAATCAAGTAAATAATCTAGCAGTGTGTAGGCAACAGTTACCAATGGGAGTACAACAGTACACATTGTGCAAATGGCAGATAAAGGGTTTCAGAGTTCAGTATGTTAGCAGCAGTAGGAAATAAACTGTTCCTAAGCCTGCTGGTCCGAGTGAGTAGAGATCTTTAACGCCTGCCTGATGGCAGGGGGGCAAACAGTTTATGGCTCGGGTGTGAAGGATCCCTGATAAAGCCAAGCGCTCTCCACAAACAGCTCTTGATACAAACAGCTTCTTAAGCTACCTTAAAATGTTCACGCGCGTTGAGGGACCAGCATAGGTAGTTAGAAATGTGGACACCCAGGAATTTGTAGCTGGCCACACATTGCAAGATCTGAGGCATGTATACCGCTATTTGTTTTCCTGTAATCCACAATCAATTCTTTGGTTTCTGCATTGATGGCCAGGTATTTATCTGCACACCAAGCCACTAGGACCTAGATCTTCTCTCTGAATTCATTACGTAGTTGTCTCTGATCAGACCAACTACTGTGAATCATCTGCGAACTTGACGATGGTATTAGAGCTGTCTAGAGGTACACAGTCGTGGGTGAAGAGAGAGTACAAGAATGGGCTAAGCACACAGCCCTGTGGGACACCAACATTCAGGGTCAGGGTGGAGGATGTGAGGTTGTCCAACCTGAGGTCTGTTAATTAGAAAGTCTAGAGTCCAATTGCAAAGAGAGGTGTTGATCCCAAAGTCATGGATTTAAGTAACCAGCATAGAGGGGATGACTGTATTGAATGCTGAGCTAAAGGTAAACTGATGTGGTGAGCCAATACGAGTCATTCAAAGCACTTCATGATTGTGGGGGTGAGCGCAAAAGGGTCGAAGTCATTTAGGCATGACAGAGTTGACTGCTTCGCCACTGGCACAATGGTTGTGGTCTTGAAGCATGACGGCACAACCGCCAGTGACAGTGCCAGGTTGATAATGTCTGTGAAGACCCCAGCCTGGCACTGCCTAGCACATGCTCTGAGCACACGCCAGGGGACACCGTCAGGACCAGCCGCCTCGCCTGCGTTCACCCTGTAGAGTGCAGAAGATCCCTCTGGGATAGATGGACTGAAGGGGACAATGTCTGGGGAGAGCTCCAATTTCAACGTCTGGGTCTTTGTTGTCCTTTTTCTCAGTTATTATTATTGTTAAATGAAGGAACCCCTTTGAACGGATTATATGCGCTCTGCGCCTGGCTTTCTCTGCCTACGGCGCAACAGTGCCGGACCCTGCCTCCAGTGCCGGTCCCCCTGGCTCCTCCTACTTTACAGGAGGAGTGGCTCATTCCTCCTCCACCCAAGCTCCTGGAGGAGTTGCCCTTTCCACCACCACCCAAGCTCTTGGACGAGTGGCCCCTTCCTCCTCCACCCAAGCTCCTGGAGGAGTTCCTACAGTTTATGGGTTTTCGTCGTTCTCTGTTTGTTTTATGTTAAATAAAGAAACCCCTTTTCTCTGCACTACACCTTAGACTGTTTATTGACTCAGCATCGTTCCTCCCAACTCATCCCCATTCCCGGCACTTGGTCTGGCCATCAGTCTCCTGCATTTCCGTATGGGATTTCAATCACAGGCAATAGCATCTCTTCTTCACGGCCTCATAACACCAATCCCCCCAGGGATGTGTTTTAGCTCTCTGCTCTGCTCCCAGGTCACCCATAACTTCATGGCTCTTCTAAATACCCGATAGAACTTAACCAGAAGAACACACACATGCACACACATGCGCACAAACACGTTATCATCTTTCATGATCTTACCATGTGGCTTGTGTGTGAGTTTACTAAATACATACAGTGTGATGGAGGAAATGAAAGGCTGTCTATGAGTAATGGTTCACCTTTAACTCTGCAGCTGTCTGTGGAATGAGGGTGTGTGTGCCTGTCGGCTGTGAGTTTGTTTGTGCGTGTGTGTGTGTGTGTGTGTAGGCTGTGAGTGTGTGACACTGGAAAACTTGAAAGGAAACAGTCCACTGAGGTCACATAGAATTGAACAGTGGGTGTTGGTGTCACTGATGCTCCGAGCGAATCTGTCCAAGATCAACTTCCTGATATAAATCTAATGACAAAGTTTTTCCAGCAGCCGTAGCAGGAATCAGAAGACACTTTATCATTTTCTTTCACTATTGTTTGTCTTTGATTAAGTCAGTGACAGAAGTAGACACCTCGGTTATATGAAACACTTTCTGAATCCACGTGTCTCAAAATAGACTCTATTTTGAAATAGACTAGTTATTTTAATTTAGTTCATTGCAGTACACACTGGACTTTGCATGGACTAAAAAACTAAATATTTACCAGATAATATTTACCTCTAAGAAGATACAGATTATAATCAGATTGTTTTTATTCTCTTAAGCAACACAGGAAATACCTCCAAAAATCCTCTAATCAAAACACTATTCTAAAATATCTCGTTTTTACATCTATGATGAGGATAATATTACCCTGAACATTAAAACAAAATACTCCCATATATCATAACCGTAGACATTAAAGTCAATAATGACCCCAGCAGGGTTTACTTTCTCTGCACCGTCTTTGTCCTTGAGCCAAAACACTTCACCTACATTTGCTGTTAATGTTTCCCTGTATTAACATTAACACGAAACACCTTCAAATCTGTGCCTTATTTTCTCTGTGTGTTTTGTCTCCACAGGTCTGTCAGGATCTGGTCGACTAATGAGACGAAGGAATGATCTTCTACAGTGTTTGTGAATAGATGGAAGACTGTCCCTCTAGAGAGCATGAAGGCAATATGGTAAACTGTTCGTCTATAGAGGTTGTTAGAAGTTTAAGGACTGTCCCTCTACAGAGCTTGAAGGCAATATGGTAAACTGTTCTTCTATAGAGGTTGTAAGAAATTTAAGGACTGTCCCTCTACAGAGCTTGAAGGCAATATGGTAAACTGTTCTTCTATAGAGGTTGTAAGGAGTTTAAGGACTGTCCCTCTTCACGGGTCGTACAGAGATAGAAGACTGTTCTTCTATAGAGTTTATAATAAGATGGGCGTCTTTCCTCTACAGAGGTTGTCGTCTACTAGTCATCCGCGTCTTTATGAAAAGGACCAGTTCGGACCATTTTAGTGATTTAACAGTGATTAAGTCGCAATATAGTAAATCATCAAGGTGCGGACGCAGCAGAATGAACTGATTGAAATATGCACATGTTGTTGATCATACGGATTCTACTAAAAAACGTTTAGAAATCTCTTGACGGTTCCCCGCTGTCTTACCGGGCAAAGACATCTGTGTGAGATGACACCTGGAATTACTCATTGCCAATGCAAATAGACTGCATATGCTAATAGCTAATTGGAGAGAGGGCGTACGGAGAGGCTTAAGAGCCGGAGAGAGACGAGGAGAGGTTAGGGATGGAGAGAGAGATGTGACCTCGTCATTGTAAGCATCTAAAAGCCCTCCAAAACAACGGGAGGAGCCAGCTGACAGAATTAGTTCTGATAAAGATACATTTTGCAGGGTAGAGCGACTCAACACAATGTATGGTATTATGGTGTGTTGTACGTCTGTAGTACAAGCTCAAGGAAACACACGACTTGCTGCTTTTTAATTGGCGCCTTTCCATTCAGTTTCCGTTACAATTACCTGAACACATTTCTTCTCTTGTTAAGTTCTAAAGAATATAATTAAGTCACAGTTTTTCACAACCTACCGGCTGTGAATAGATGTAGCAAAACATACAAGTGTGTTTGTGTGTGATGGAAAGGCTGGTCGAGCTGGGCAAAGTCGGATAGCTGCTGTCCTTCCTATCCAAACCAGATGTGAGTGAATGATAGCATATGCTGGAAGTGGTCCTGTTGTTTGGCTCTGACAGCAGATGTCCCGTAGTTACGGTAACAACCCTTCGTTCTGACCTTCTGATTGCTGGACTAGAACAGGACCAGGCCCAGGTTGAGGGACATTGTGTGTGTGTGTGTGTCTGTGTGGACTCCCGGCTCTATGGAACCAGATCTTCAAATTGCAGTACACCATGAAGTAAGGCCGATCAGCCAATCAGCTGTTGAACGGACCAATCTGTTTGGCAGAGTATTGCTTTCTGGGGTTGTCTTTCCTTTATTTACCCAGTGCAATCACAGCATATAGATCAGTCTGGGAAGCAGCAGTTGTCTCAGAAATCAGACATGCACACACACTCGCGCACACACATTCGCGCAGACACGGAATAACACACACTCCCACCTCGAAAGTGTCCAAATGATACATGTTCGGCCTCGTTCAGCCCGTGTCTCGGCCTTCCTACACCAACACAACCCGTCCTCAGGAGACCGTTGAGCAGCTGAAGTGCCAGGGGTGAGAGGTCAGAGGTCACGGGGAGAGCTGTGTTCCTGGCAGCTGAGTCTGCCTGTTGACTGGCAGACTCCAACCGCTCCACATGGCTACGGCTGAACTGTGAGGCCGGGCTCCAGCCGGACCTCTGGGAGGGGAGGAGATCAAGGACCGTCTCATCGTCTGGCTCCATTGGATATCAATGCAGCTGCAGGGTCGTCTGCGCTCTCTAGGTGTAGTCACTCTCTTTGGTTTCCTGTCCGGGGACAGCAGAGATGTACGCACATAACAGACGGCACGCGTGCGAGCGCGAAACACGCGACGTACCGTATGTACACTCGCGTGTGGATACACAGAGAGCCCCGCTAATGAAAAAATGACAATTTCACATCTTTGACACCTTGTTTGATTTTCTGTGCTAATTGTGAAATGTCACCGTGTGATTTCACCAACGATACTTCCCCAGATGAACCTTTCCTGTGAATGGAGCGAGTCCTGGAGGTCCGATATGAAATAATAGCCAGTGTTTGTTATACATATCATGGCCATGCATTTTTAATGACTGTTCCAGGAATATTCATGTCACGGCTGTCTCTGTGAGGAATCCTATGTCAGTGTAAGCCCGAGACAGGGGCTATAATGAATAAATATTCTATTTATTATTGTTATATTATATTGACTCACCCTAACCTGATTCGGGTCAAGTCTGTAAGCCACGGACTCGGAAAAGGAACAAGGAGAAACGTCATATTATAATGAGTGTCTGTCATGTTCTGACTCATCGCCAAACATATTAGCGATGGCGGGATGCTGAATGTAGCATGTGAATCACCTTATTGGAGCGTTTGTTTGAGAATGTAAATTATCTGTTTGCAGAACCGCCCGGCCTGGCAGGTACCAATCTCACTTTGAGGGGTGCCCAAGAGACATACGAATGTTAATCTTTACATGTTTCATGTAAATCTCTACGTGGTTTTTTTGTTTTAATATAACACACCAACAGTGGTTTGGCACAGCCAGAATTCAGCCCTGGGCATCTGAATTCAACGTCAGCTAGTTGCTAGAGGGCAACAGTAATTGCTATTTTGATGATGGAATTTGAAGAAATACTTCAGTGCACAATCATTACTCATTTTGACTGATTACTCATTTACCTCAGAAATAATAGGAGCATTTATAATCACGGTGTTATGTACAGTAAAAGTGATCTGGCATGTGAATCCGCCATTGAAGACACTGAGGTCAGGTCCTCGGTTTTGTTTTTCATGCGTAATGAATGCAGTGAACTGAAAATGAGAAAAGTCGAAAGAAAAGAAAGAATACAAAATAATACAAAATAATACAATTCAAGATGGCAGGAGTTTATGAAACTAGGTGATCTTGGTGTATGTGTAGATTGACTATCCAAAACAGAAACTTGGCTCAAATTGGTGGATTTGACAACTGAAAGACAAATCAGATGCTTGTCCTCGCAATAGACATAGTTGCTTTCCAAATAATTGTAGCTATTCCATTTCATGATAGTATTGGTTTGCATGCCAACTGGCTACATGTCTAAAGAAAGCAGGAATATAACACTGCCTTTAACATTAGTTAATATGTGTCCAAGGGCAGTGCACAGGCAACAGGGGTGCCCCAAGATGTGCATCTGGCAACAGGGGTGCCCCAAGATAAATACCAAACTAATAATACATGACATTTTGAGCGCCTTTCAGGTCAGGATACCCAAGGACACTGAACAATAGAATTCAAGCTGTAGACTAGGCTAAGCCGTGGGAAAAGCTAACCTAAATAAATCAGTCTTGAGACAGTTTTTAAAAATGATAATTGAGTCTGAGTTGCGTCTTGCTGAAGAGAGATAGTTCCACAATTTTGGGGCAGCAGCACTAAACTCCCGATCCCCCACTGTACAAAGTGTCGTTTTTGGGACCGCAAGCAGTCCAGCGTTGGAGGAGCAGAGACAACGAGATGAGGTGTGAAAGTGAATGAGGTCTGAGAGGTAGGAAGGGGCTAGGCAATGGAGGGCCTTGTAGGTTAGAAGTGTGTGCGAAACCTGATGGGGAGCCAGTGAAGGTGTTGCAGTGTGGGACTAATGTGTTCGTATTGAAGCCTGGCCAAGATGTGCATCTGGCAACAGGGGTTCCCCAACATTTTCATCTGGCAACAGGGGTGCCCCAAGATGTGCATCTGGCAACAGAGATGGCAAATTCCCGAAGTTGGTTAAAGAACATAACTGGGTAAAATATTATTCCAGTATGGACACCGCCAGTGGAAAGTTTTCCGTAACTGTCGTGAAAACGGCATTAAAGTTCCTAAACTGAAACTAAACTGATCCCCCTGCTGATCTGATTGGCCATGTGATCTCTACTGTAATTGGGTCATCAGGCAACTCCAACCAGTTCATCAGCAGGGATTGGCCAATGAATGAAACGTCATCACAGAGACGGCCTTAATGAGTCTGCCTATGTTGGTACAGATTGTGTAATGGCACAGATAGACATACGAGAGCTCCTTCAACACTGTGAGGCATGCCATTCCATGAGAGCTGCAGCTCTTCTCCAACAGTGTTTCTGAAGCCTACCGAACACATGGCTGATTTGTCATATTTATTTTGTCTTGTTCTCCTAATAGGGAAGTAGTCAGATTGCATGGTGAGATGGGCAATCCATAGGTAACCTTACAATGTGAATCAGGCAACTGCTTACTGGAACAGGTGAGTAGAAACTTACCTCGCATACTATCATTGTATACACCCGTGACTTTGAAACAATCGACAGAATGTTTTCATTTTTAATAACCTAAACAGAAACAATCCATTATATTGAGTTTATATGAATTCACTTTTCATTTTAGATATGAGTGGCTAAAAGCTGTGGCCATAAAATTCTTAACAATCGTTTTTTTGGTTATAATAATGTTTAGTCGAGGAAGAGGCAAACAGATTTAAAGTCTATATGCCATTTGTGTATTTTGTTGTAGACCAGTATAAACAACTGATATGATATGTCATATTTCATATGTCATATTTGATATGTTATATGTGATATGTAGATAAAACACCAACATCACCTATAGCATTCAACCGTGTCTTCATGCATCATGGAAATTGAAATGATGGAGATTCAGTAACAGACCTATTTAGGATCACAAATAAGCTTAACAGTTGAAAGTGCCGGCAGTGCATTTCAGGTAGAGGCTATAAATCACTGGTTTAGTCTATTGGCATATTCACAAACTGTTCTGGCAGAAGTGCACTTTGCAGAACAGCCGTAATGATGACACCACTGTCTTTATAATGATGCATCTATTTTAGATAAGTGTGCCTAAATCACGCCTCTCACAAAACACAACATTTAATACAATATAGATGTGCCGTGTAACTAAACACACAAAAGAAATGTTCAATAAACAATGAGCAAGGAGAGTAAAATAAATGCGTTCAAAAGAACCACCTCATTTGCCTGGCTCTGCACGATGCAGCCTGCACTGTTTCATTCACACTATAAAAGATTAGAACTATCAACGCCAAAACAAAAGAAGGCTATTTACATCAAACATTCAACACACTGATCGTATAACAATATAAAAAGATGAAAAAGCGACTTCAATACAAATGTACCAATTTATTTTATCAGGTACTGTGATCTCCCGTAGCAATCCTCCCCGAGGAGCTGAAATATGTTTAGGCTAAATGACGTCTTTTATGTTGCTTTGGTGTAACAACATTCCATCAGCAGTGGGTTGTCAGGTAATCGGCTCGCACATCTGCATCTGGTTAAGACAAACCGGTTTGATGTGAGAAAAGCAAACATCAGATATGGCAACCAACCATATGCAGACGGAGAAATCTCCAAACCCCCCGGCCCTTGTGGCACTATAGGAAGAAAAACACGCATTTACGTTCACTTCCCACCAGGGAATGTCCGTTTCCTCACGTCCGTCTGTGCGAAACGGAAGCCTGGGACAAGATCGAGTCGGTGGAGGGGTCTGTGGGGGGGGTATGGCGATTGAAAGAGAGAAGGTGTCATGTCAATAAATAAAGGCGGGAGACGGAGGGACAGAAAATGAACGAGAGAAGTGGGTAAGGCGTAGAGAGAGAGAGTAAAGGTGTCAGATAAATTGATGGAGATGTTTGAGTCAAGCCACACGGACAGCAGTTGGAAATCTCCCGACCATCGGGCCCCGGTGTCAAAGGAGACGCGGAACAGACGAGACAGGTGACTGAATCGCCAGAACCATGGGTACTGAAGGGAGGAATTGAAAGAGAGAGAGACGGAGAGAGAGAGACAAGGAGGGAGAAAGAGAGAGACAGAAAGAGAGCGAGGGGAATCAGACGACAGATTGGATTTTTCTACTTACAGCGGAGTGTGACGGCCCAGTGGGTTCTGACGGCCCAGTGGGTTCTGACTATGTACAGAATGAGTTGTAAGCTGTATATGATAAGTTACGGCCATATGCTTATGCGTGTTCTCCAGATCGATGTGGAGACTGACAGTTCTTCAACAAACTGATTCCTCGTAGACTGACAGTATATATGCACGCTGGGGTGGGGGGTGGGTCGATTATATGAACACTCATGCAAATTCAATTTATTTGCATGTCTAACAGCAGTGGACTGTTGGGGGAGCCGAGCTACTCGTCGTTTTCCCAACAGCCCAATCCCTGCGCCGGATTCCCGCTGCTTTGCCATGATTCAGGGAACCTCCCGGGAGCCCAGACGCCGGGGGGATGACAGGTACGCTGCCGGGAGTCGAGACCGGGGACGCGAGAGAGCCGCCACGGGATTAGCCGCACAGCGGACGGAGAGCGCTGGGAACCGAAGGAGACGAGGAGATAGCGGAGGCACCATGTGATGCTGGCGTCAGGATCCGACATGTACTGACTGAGGAGGGGGTCTGTTGGAAAGACAAACACACACACGCAGACGCACACAGAAAGGAGGGATGCCAAAGCACACAGGCCAGCGTCAGGTTTCATTCCCAACCAGTGAACCCACACACTACGTGAACCCACACACTACGTGAACCCACACACTACGTGAACCCACACACTACGTGAACCCACACACTACGTGAACCCACACACTAAGTGAACACACACACTACGTGAACCCACACATTATGTCAACATCCACACACTAAGTGAACCCACACACTACGTAAACTCACACACTACGTGAACCCACACACTACGTGAACCCACACACTAAGTGAACACACACACTATGTGAACCCGCACACTAAGTGAACCCACACACTACGTGAACCCACACACTACGTGAACCCACACACTACGTGAACCCACACACTAAGTGAACACACACACTAAGTGAACCCACACACTACGTAAACTCACACACTACGTGAACCCACACACTACGTGAACCCACACACTAAGTGAACACACACACTACGTGAACCCACACATTATGTCAACATCCACACACTATGTGAACCCACACACTAAGTGAACACACACACTAAGTGAACCCACACACTACGTAAACTCACACACTACGTGAACCCACACACTACGTGAACCCACACACTACGTGAACCCACACACTACGTGAACCCACACACTAAGTGAACACACACACTACGTGAACCCACACATTATGTCAACATCCACACACTATGTGAACCCACACACTACGTAAACTCACACACTACGTGAACCCACACACTACGTGAACCCACACACTATGTGAACCCACACACTACGTGAACCCACACACTAAGTGAACACACACACTACGTGAACCCACACACTACGTGAACCCACACACTAAGTGAACACACACACTACGTGAACCCACACACTACGTGAACCCACACACTACGTGAACCCACACACTAAGTGAACACACACACCATGTGAACCCGCACACTACGTGAACCCGCACACTAAGTGAACCCACACACTACGTGAACCCACACACTACGTGAACATCCACACACTAAGTGAACCCACACACTAAGTGAACTCACACACTATGTGAACTCACACACTACGTGAACCCACACACTACGTGAACTCACACATTACGTGAACATCCACACACTAATTGAACCCACACACTAATTGAACCCACACACTAATTGAACCCACACACTAAGTGAACCCACACACTACATGAACATCCACACACTAAGTGAACCCACACACTATGTGAACCCACACACTACGTGAACCCACACACTACGTGAATCCACACACTACGTGAACCCACACACTATGTGAACCCACACACTAAGTGAACACACACACTATGTGAACCCGCACACTACGTGAACTCGCACACTACGTGAACTCGCACACTACGTGAACCCACACACTAATTGAACCCACACACTAATTGAACCCACACACTAAGTGAACCCACACACTACATGAACATCCACACACTAAGTGAACCCAAACACTATGTGAACCCACACACTACGTGAACCCACACACTACGTGAATCCACACACTACGTGAACCCACACACTAAGTGAACCCACACACTAAGTGAACACACACACTATGTGAACCCGCACACTAAGTGAACCCACACACTACGTGAACCCACACACTACGTGAACATCCACACACTAAGTGAACCCACACACTAAGTGAACTCACACACTATGTGAACTCACACACTACGTGAACCCACACACTACGTGAACTCACACATTACGTGAACATCCACACACTAATTGAACCCACACACTAATTGAACCCACACACTAATTGAACCCACACACTAAGTGAACCCACACACTACATGAACATCCACACACTAAGTGAACCCAAACACTATGTGAACCCACACACTACGTGAACCCACACACTACGTGAATCCACACACTACGTGAACCCACACACTATGTGAACCCACACACTAAGTGAACACACACACTATGTGAACCCGCACACTACGTGAACTCGCACACTACGTGAACTCGCACACTACGTGAACCCACACACTAATTGAACCCACACACTAATTGAACCCACACACTAAGTGAACCCACACACTACATGAACATCCACACACTAAGTGAACCCAAACACTATGTGAACCCACACACTACGTGAACCCACACACTACGTGAATCCACACACTACGTGAACCCACACACTAAGTGAACCCACACACTAAGTGAACACACACACTATGTGAACCCGCACACTACGTGAACTCGCACACTACGTGAACCCAAACACTACGTGAACCCACACACTACTTCAATATACAGGCACTTCAGGAGCTTGTCTTGTCTTCTTTACCAAGCTTCATGTTATCTGGCTTGCAATGACAACTAGTCCCAAGTCATTGATATTTATATCGATACACTGCTGGTTTTCATTCCAGCCTGATGAACATGGACTGGTTTAGACTTGAGACACCAGGTGAATGCAATTAACTATCAGATAGAATAGAAAACAAGCAGTAGTTCCCCAAGTTGAGAAGCCCTGAAGCTATTTGATTATGCCTCTCAAATGAATGAATTAGTCTGTTTAAGATGGTCTGAATTATATTCATTGTTTGAAGAACAAATGACGACAATAAAGTATATTTGATTTGGAATTAGCTATCCTTGTACATATGATAATGATGTATCGTGCACGTTTTTTTAATCTACATTTGGGAACATTAATTAGACTGTTAGGGAGATTTTGTTAACCAAGCGCCCTGCCAGCACTTTGATAAATGTACCACAGACCATGTCGACACTGTGTTTCTGTCTTTGTGTTCAGACCCACTCCTATATCCAAATTAAACATTTTTTTATGATTACAGTTTTTCTCAATCGATTTGGTATGTTTCTCCAAACTCAGGTAACTGCTCTCAAAACAGTTAACACAGCAAACTAAACACACTCTTATGTTGGCAAAACAGTTAAACATTCACTGCACAATGAAACACAGCATTTTATTCTAGTAATGCATGTATTAAAACTCAATATTAACATCAAAACTAAAAGTGTGTTCTCTGTTGATTTGATAACAAATTCAGCTGAAGACACACAAAGAAATAAATGAAAATACATGTTTTTCATTAAGTTCTTTAATGAGGAGTTCAGGTCTATAACAATGAGTTTTCACCCCACAAAGAAATATGCAAATACAGTAAGTACATATTTAAATAAAAAGTTGCATGTAAAAACAAATGCATTCATTGAATCAATTAATTTATTGATCATGCCTCTCAATTACACCTGGCCAGATAATTTCATCAACATTTCACTTACAGTAGCATGGAATAGTTTATGGACACACTTAAAATTCTGAAAAATTATAACTTTGTGTTGACAGTAAAAGTGCAGTAACTGGGTTGCACATACTTGAACAAACTGGAATCGCAACTCCTTCACTCTAACGGTGTTCCTCTCAAAGGGCACTTTGTATACTTGTTTCATTTGGATTTAATCTCCTTAGAACACGATCAGTTGTGGAAAGACTGCATTGGTGGATATTGTGGAACAGTTGATTGTCCTGTATTATTCTTTGCTGAAATTCTTTGAGGCGGAGGGTATTGTTCTGGACCACCATATCAACAATGGCATGCTCTTGTTCAATTGAAAGAAGTCTTGTTCGTCCACCTGAATGTTCTATAACTTCAATTCTGTAAAATGTTTGGACAAGCAGGAACATTTACTGTAGAAATCTAGACCTATGTCAAACCAAACTACATGACTCTCATTGTAGAAGTACAATGATATAGTTACATACCGGTTTTCCCTCTGAAATGTGTGGATAATTGAAGCCACTGTGGATCTGTTTATATTGGGCTGAACTCTCTGCCCAGCTTCTCTCAGTGAGAGACCAGGATTTATGACATGATCAATAAGTGTGGCTCTGATTTCATTTGAAACACACATGTACCATATCCTTCTACCTCTCCTCCCTCCTTTTACACCTTGCCCTCCTCTTACATCTTGCCCTCCTCTTACACCTTGCCCTCCTCCTACACCTTGCCCTCCTCTTACACCTTGCCCTCCTCTTACACCTTGCCCTCCTCTTACACCTTGCCCTCCTCTTACACCTTGCTCTCCTCTTACACCTTGATCTCCTCTTACACCTTGTCCTCCTCTTACACCTTGCCCTCCTATTACACCTTGCCCTCCTCTTACACCTTGCCCTCCTCTTACACCTTGATCTCCTCTTACACCTTGCCCTCCTCTTACACCTTGCCCTCCTCTTACACCTTGCCCTCCCTCTTACACCTTGCCCTCCTCTTACACCTTGCCCTCCTCTTCCTCTCTGTCCATCTCTTCTTATATTTTCTACTCTTTCTCTTTCCACTATACCATTGCCCTCCAGTCTATCTTTTTCTCTTTCTCCTACATCTTCAGCTCTTCTTGCTCCTTTTCCATCTCCTCTTCCTCTACCCTGTCCACCACCTCTCATTCTTACACCTCTTCCTTTTCCACTGCTCATTCTCCTTCGTTTTATTGTCTTTTCTCCTCATTCGTCTTTGATGTTTTTTTCTTCCCCTTTTATAGTTGTTCTAATTAAGACGGCTGTGTGAACAATTAGGAAATTGGCTTTTTCTGTGTTGAGTGGATTATTAACTCATCAGATATCAATTTTGGGTTAGTTGAGGACATAAGGTGTGCAACAGACTATTTTACAATTCGTAGAGTTTTGTTTGTTGTGTTTTGAAAATGGTAGAAAAATGCTTGTGATCTTTGTGAAGACCAAGGAAAAAGCTACCAATGTTTTTCCTGATATATTAAAGATATGGTTTGCTGTATGAACTGCTGTGATAACATTAGGGAATTTTGTGCACAGTGTTTTGAGAAAATGATGCTTTTGATTTGTAATTTGTATGAAATGAAGGAGAATTTACTTTCTGTTTAGGACAATTACAAAGTGTACCGATCACTGTGTTAAATGTTTTGAGAGACGTTACCTGAGTTTGGAGAAATGTACCAAATCGATTGAGAAAAACTGTAATGAAATAAAAACGCTTTGAACCGGACCGACGCCCAGTCACAGCATGCTGCCACAGCTATTTCTGATTAAATCATTACAGACATCTTACACACACACACTTTTATTTGTGTATCTGTGTGTGAACCCTGTACCCTCTCTGCTAATCCTAAACCAAATCACAGACACTACCTACATCGTATCCAAACTTTAACTTCAACCTAATTTAAACCTTAATCTCAATAATCGAAACCAGATGCTTAAAGATAACCTAACCCAAACTTCTAACCATCATTCAATCCTGCAACACCTACAACAAACTTAATTCTGTCCTAAACATAACCCCTAAGCGTGATTCCTGGTGGATACCGGCTGGAAGAAACACTCTGAGTTTGTAATGTCTTTATGGGGACTTTATGTTCTATTGTCAGCCTATGATGGTGAACACCTACACATACACACGCGCACGCACACCCACACGCACACGCACACGCACACACACACACACACACACACACACACACAATATAAGCACTAGTGGGACTGCCTTTTCCTGGATTTGGATTACAAAGGAGCCTATTAGCAGTGGATTACACACACACACACACACGTACACACACACACAAACACACACACAGAGGTTTACGGACATCCTGGGGTTTGGGTCCGAGGCCGGGCCACAGTGGTGTTGATTCAGTGTTCTGCTGTGGTTAATTGGGCCAACGTACTTCATCTGAACCTCTGATTCCCTCTACCGTGACTACTGCCACGGAGTCCTCCCTGTACATCCATTCAAAACAAGAGGAGGGAGTGTTGAACCTCTACATTCGAAAGCACAGCCCACGCAATCTGGCTTCCGATAACGTCTCTCTGTTGCTCTCCTTTGAGCCATTACGCATCTGAAGTAACTTTTAATCACAGTTCAGGCGGCAGCTTATTTTCTACGGCGGTCTACTTTGCCTCTGGCTGTGTTACGACCTCCAATAAAGATTGACAATCTTATGCTTCGTTATTTGGAAACCTAAAGGGGCATTTCACCCTGTGGGTCCCTCGGGTGTTTTGTATCATGTTTGGACAGATTTCTAGGTCAGTGAAATTTGTTTCGCACATAATTGGCTGGGAAGAACGCAAGGAACGAGCGAAACGTGTTAAACGGCACACACACACACTCTGGCATGTAGGACTGTGTGCATTAAAGAACAAGAGAGGTCTGAATATTAAATGCAGTCATGTTTTGTTTCACAGCACAATGGTGTTGATTTTTATTTTATAGTCTTTGAATAATGTTCCTATCAGCAGGTATATTGATAAATGTAAACGGCGTCAACGGTTTCTCCATCATCTAAGAGACAACTTATCTGGAAGAGTGGCGTTCCTGCTCTGGACCAGTGTCTCACCTAAAGTGGATTTTCATGTACATTTGCGATGAATGCTGGACTCGCTTGTGGCATTCTGTCAACAGGAGAGCAAAAAAGGAAGTTGGATTCAACCATGACATTTAAATATGCTCTCTGATAGATACTAGTCTGTGGTGACACAGTATTCCCTGTTTTATGAGTTGAACCAATTGAGGAGCGTTTCACAAAGACAAAAGCAGTTTTCTGTCTAGCAGCACAGTAATGTCAACTGTCTGAAATGTCGTTGACATCTTACCAAAGTCAATGTTTAGACAAATGTATTTTAAAACATATATATTTGATTGCCCTTATGTATATCTATAAATATCTGATTCACTTATGTATGACTGATGAACATCACTTATTTTATTGTAATATTTTTAAATCAAGTACAATTTGATGATATGCAAATTAAAATTTGTGTGATTGTTTTCAACACTATCCACGGGTGTTTGTGTTGGGGGTAGACTAGAGGGAATCTGTAGGGACTTCTTTTAATATCAATACTTCTACAATGCTGTGTAAATCTGTAATCAATAGACTGTTATTATTCATGTTTACCTGCAGTTCTTGATCTAATTAATATTGATACAGAGGGAATATTTTCTTTCATAAAACGTTTGTGCGTTAAGCAACATTTTGTCAAACATTAACTACTATGTATTGTTGAAGATTTATCAGCTTCAAGCATATGGTATATAATTAAGTATGAATGAGAAAACCCATTACAGATTCAGTACAACATGTATAATTGAATGGCAGCCTTAAAAGAGCAATTTGTAGAATTTGTGTATTGTAATATAGGATTTTTTAAAAATATATATAAGCTGTAATTGGAATGAAAGTATTTTCTGTTAGCACATCCAAGAACATTGGCAGACAGAGGCGAATTCAATCCCATGGTAATTTCCAGATCACACACGTTTTAGAGAGGTTGCTCACTTTTTGACATTGTGTGAAAACTAGGACTGAATTGTTGAATGACTTCTTGTGCCATTTAAAATCAATCATGACAGGTTGACCAGGTGAACATATTGTGGACCATGTCGACAGAGGGTTGACCAGGTAGACAGATAGTTGAACAGGGCGTCAGAGGGACTGCCATTTGACCAGGGAGTCAGAGAGACAGAGAGCTACAAGCTAAACTAATAAACATATATTTTAACATGGGTGTTCGGCTTATGCCCTTTATAAAGCCTGCGCTCCAGAGGGCAATCATCTATCATCTGAAGCTGAAGAAGCACTAATAAATCCCGCATGGGCCTTCAACACACACTCACACACACAGAACAACATGGGCAGACATTGCGCTCACACACACTGTCAGCAAAACATGCAGCTAGAACGTCTGTCTAGGACCCCCTGGGTAAATCGTAGAACCACTCTTTATCTCCCTTCATGATTTTCCCAGCGTCCTCTGCTGTGGCCAGGTTCACACCAGCTGGGCCGGTAGAGAGAGCACCGTGGATGTCTCTCTTGGGCCAGGTTAACACCAGATGTGGCTTTAGTGTTCCGGTTGCTAGCTCAGTGATTCCGAGATGACTGGGCCACAGTGGGTCATTGAGACGTATCGTTGCTATCAGTGCTTCTCTAACGCCCGGTTGAAAATCCGCATGGATATTTGCCAGACATATAACATCACACTCAGAAATCCTTTCACTTTGTTGAAAAAATATAGCGGGACAGGATATAGCAAAGACAATAAAGGAACGCCAAGGTCACGGACACTTTGAGTATTCATTATCTAATGGTTGTGTTCGGGCATCCCTCTTGTGTCTGTGAAACAGATATCTTGGTTGAGCCCGGTCAGATGTCAACAGATTGACCTCTGCTGCTGCTGCTGCTGTTTTATGTGTGTGTGTGTGTGTGTGTGTGTCGGTCGGTGTGTCTGTGTCTCTGCGACTGTGATCTTGCCGTATGCACCAGAGTGGATCTGACAGGACTTGTCTCGGGTTGTCACGACTGTAAACTTCCCAGAACCCCCTTTGTTCTGTCTGAGCGGAGGGGTGTGTGTGTGTGCATTCTTGTGTGTGAGGTTGGCGGCAAACGGGGGAGAGGGGGCAGATGAGAAACGACTCGCTGACTAAGACAAGTCAAAGGTCAGGATAGAAACTAAACACTGACCTCTACTTCCTGTAAGAAGATGAAGAAATTCCCCCGGAGCCTGGGAGTCATCACAGCAGTAGATTAGGTCAAACCAAAGGCACATTACTTTTCATGGATAAACATTGCTACGCTAAAGACGGACCCTGGTCTCGATCTCCATCATCCGCGCGTCTCAGGAAAGCGTCTGCATTGTTATTCAGTAAAGCACAGCGTCACCGTGATCCGAGTGACATCCCTTTGAAAAAGCACCCCCTCCCGCCCCTTCCCAAATAGAAACCTCAGGCTTTAATGTTCAGAAAATCTTCGTCGTGTCTCCGGAGGAATTAGTTCGCTACGTGTTAACCAGTGAGAGCGCGCTGTCGCCGTGGATCTATCGCCTCGCAGCTCTAATTGTGATTTTCTCGTCTCATCTGCACACTGATTGCTTCGGCGTGCGGCGTGGAGAGTCTGATGACAATAATAACAACAGTGACACGAGAACACAGTAATGGGGAGAACGCCTGTATTGCTTATCTTTCCAGATCACATTACCATTAGCCAATTGCTTTCTTCAGATGGGAATTAATCGTTTCAGATGCGATGATCGCCGAGACGTTCATTTTGGGAGTTTAAATCAAAACCGGGGACGCTGGTTGTGATTCGGGGTTGCTGTAATCATTACATTGAGGTTGATTTGGACTGGCAGCAGCTGCGTTCTGTTTAAGTCATTGTCCAGTGTTCAGATTGTCAGGGTTATTAAATTCTGTAATAATCCTGTGCATGCAGAATTAGACAGATGGGGGCAGGCAGAAACAGACAGTAAGAGGCAGGCAGAAACGGACAGTAAAAGGCAGGCAGAAACGGACAGTAAGAGGCAGGCAGAAACAGACAGTAAGAGGCAGGCAGAAACGGACAGTCAGAGGCAGGCAGAAACGGACAGTAAGAGGCAGGCAGAAAAAGACAGTAAGGGGCAGGCAGAAACGGACAGTAAGAGGCAGGCAGAAACGGACAGTAAGAGGTGGACAGAAACGGATCTTAAAAGGTGGACAGAAACGGACAATAAAAGGCAGGCAGAAACGGACAGAAAGAGGTGGTTAGAAACGGACAGTAAGAGGTGGGCAGAAACAGACAGTAAGGGGTGGGCAGAAACAGACAGTAAGAGGTGGGCAGAAACAGACAGTAAGGGGTGGGCAGAAACATACAGTAAGGGGCAGGCAGAAACAGAAAGTAAGGGGCAGGCAGAAACGGACATTAAGAGGCGGGCAGAAACAGACAGTAAGAGGTGGGTGGATACAGACAGATGGGGCAGGTAGATACAGACAGATGTGGGCAGGTAGATACAGACATACTGGGGGCAGGTAGATACAGACATACTGGGGCAGGTAGATACAGACAGATGTGGGCGGGTAGATACAGACAGATGGGGTAGATACAGACAGATGGGGGCAGGTAGATACAGACAGATGGGGGCAGGTAGATACAGACAGATGGGGCAGGTAGATACAGACAGATGGGGGCAGGTAGATACAGACAGATGGGGGCAGGTAGATACAGACAGATGGGGCAGGTAGATACAGACAGATGGGGGCAGGTAGATGCAGACAGATGGGGGCAGGTAGATACAGACAGATGTGGGCAGGTAGATACAGACAGATGGGGTAGATACAGACATACTGGGGCAGGTAGATACAGACAGATTGGGGCAGGTAGATACAGACAGATGGGGGCAGGTAGATACAGACATACTGGGGCAGGTAGACACAGACAGTTGGGGGCAGGTAGATACAGACAGATGGGGGCAGGTAGATACAGACAGATGGGGGCAGGTAGATACAGACAGATGGGGGCAGGTAGATACAGACAGATGGGGTAGATACAGACAGATGGGGGCAGGTAGATACAGACAGATGGGGGCAGGTAGATACAGACAGATGGGGTAGATACAGACAGATGGGGGCAGGTAGATACAGACAGATGTGGGCAGGTAGATACAGACAGATGGGGTAGATACAGACATACTGGGGCAGGTAGATACAGACAGATGGGGGCAGGTAGATACAGACATACTGGGGCAGGTAGACACAGACAGTTGGGGGCAGGTAGATACAGACAGATGGGGCAGGTAGATACAGACAGATGGGGCAGGTAGATACAGACAGATGGGGCAGGTAGATACAGACAGATTGGGGCATATAGATAAAGACAGATGGGGCAGGTAGATACAGACATACTGGGGGCAGGCAGATACAGACATACTGGGGGCAGGTAGATACAGACATATGTGGGCGGGTAGATACAGACAGATGGGGGCAGGTAGATACAGACAGATGGGGGCAGGTAGATACAGACAGATGGGGGCAGGTAGATACAGACAGATGGGGGCAGGTAGATACATACAGATGGGGCAGGTAGATACAGACAGATGGGGGCAAGTAGATACAGACAGATGGGGCAGGTAGATACAGACAGATGGGGTAGATACAGACAGATGGATGTGGGCAGAAATGGACAGAGTTACACAGCCACAAGCTCACTAACACAGAAGATAGGAGCACAGACGTATTATGTCGGTTGTTGATTAGACTGATCTTAAATCTGAAGGCCACACACTGTCCATCTCTGGCATGGCGTAAACATACGTACACAAACACAACACACACACACAGTTGTCAATGTTACAATGGTCTCATAGCGGTTCGAAACATACTTGTGAAACAGCGTCAAGGAAGATCAATGAATAAATCCCCCTTTACTATAAGTTTCTATTGACCCCTGTTGACCTATCGTCTGCTTAACACATCACATTACTATAGGTTTCTATTGACCCCTGTTGACCTATCGTCTGCTTAACACATCACATTACTATAGGTTTCTATTGACCCCAGTTGATCTATCGTCTGCTTAACACATCACATTACTATAGATTTCTATTGACCCCTGTTGACCTATCGTCGGCTTAACACATCACATTACTATAGGTTTCTATTGACCCCTGTTGACCTATCGTCGGCTTAACACATCACATTACTATAGGTTTCTATTGACCCCTGTTGACCTATCGTCTCCTTAACACATCACATTACTATAGGTTTCTATTAACTGGATCAATATGATCAATTGCACTGTGTGGAATTAGACAAACCAATAAGTTCAGTGGCTGGTCGGGAAATTATTGGAGGAAGTTGATGTGATATGAACTGAAGTGTGCTGTTTGAAAATCCAATTTGGAGAGACACCTGTGTGTGTGTGTGTGTATATGTGTGTGTGTGTGTGTGTGTGTGAGTGTGTGTGTGTGTGCATGTGTGTGTGTATGTGTGTGTGTGTGTGTGCATGTGTGTGTGTGTGCATGTGTGTCTCCCCTAACCTCACTTTGAAACACTACTCAGGCAGATGGTAAGCTGCCAGATAAGAGTTCCTTCCAGTTTGTTGTTTCTGAGTGCTTCAGGTATTAACCACATCAAAGCAGCTCTTCACGCCTCGTCTTCACCTGGGAGAGGTCACAGCCGCTCGCTAGACTACAGTCACTCCGGGTCGGACGATATTTACAGCGGCGACGGGGGGGAAATTGTTAGCGTCGCGGCGCAAGGGTCTATTTGCGTTCAGTCGCTAAGGAGGGGGGTTCGGATTCCCCCTGTGCAGACGGGCCCGCGTATCTGCACACAACACTCTAAGCCCCACACCTCCTCCCCCCCACCACCAGACACACATGACTCACCCGTACACAGCCCTGCCTGTCACGCTGAAGTACAGCGGAGCGCGTCGGGGGGAAAAGGGAACAAACGCACCGCGACCCTGATCACTCACTCCAGTAACAGATGTCGGGCCCCGGAGCCCACACACACCCATTACAGTAACACCAGAGCCAGCCCACCTACTCCGCCCCTTATCTTTCCGCACCCGCTTCCGGGGCCTCGGGGTTAAAATTCCATAATCTGGAACAGACACTCGTATTAATCTCCGCTATTCCCATTAGAGTCGTCCCAAACCTCTTTTGCACGGCCCGTCGTGATCTCGCGTATCTTTATGAGCCATAAATGTACCAGGAGGGCAACCTGTGGGGGAGTTCGACACTGGATCGTAACGCAGTTAATATAACCCCTGTCTAAATTAGTGCTTTAGCGGACAGGGCCAGAGATTAAATGATACCCTTGTGTCTCACGGTCTTCTGGGGTGGAGCTAGACACGTACACACACTTTCCCTGACACACACACACACACACACAATAATAGTAACGAGGCACATTACCGTAATGCATCAGATTATTCCAGCTATTCCTTTATAAAGCTACGGGAGTGTTTCGGAGACATGTTCAGTGGGTCCGGGCGGGCTTTATTTTCTTCCAACCGCGCTGTCGCGCTCGTAAATTCTTCCCTTCCTTTTTTCAGAGTGGTTTCAGATGTAGCGAAGAGAGTACCCGGTAAATCCAGCCAGCTCTTATTTACATTGTCGTGGCAAAGGTTCTGAGCTAATTCAGGGGGGCAGTGTTTCTGGGCGGAGAATACATCAATATAGTGGAGCTGTGCTCCGGGTTAAGCGTCCATTATCATAAAGCCAGTGGCCTTAAATCCAGCCTTGTTTACATACTACCCACACAATTCAAAGTCCCCCGGGACCACTTGACGGTCCGAGACCAGAACTCTCTTTCATCTGGGGAATTTATTGGAAAAAGAATCATGTTCAGTGCGGGTTTTATACGAGTGCATTTGTGAGTACGCCAATGTGTGAATGGGAGAAATGGATGGGGGGTGAACGTGCACTTCTAGTGTGGCTGTGATTGTAGATCACTTGAAGATTGTATGTGTTTGTTTGTCTCTAAAGTTAAAATCTGCCAGTTGATATTCTTTGCGCCGCTTTGCATGGCTGCGTCGAGGATGTGGTAAACGAGCATTTCCTGAATGAGACTCTGTAAATAAATATATATAATACATATTTGAAACCTGTGTTCGTCTGCACTGTTTTCCCCTGCAAGAAACCACTGGGTTTTCGTTAACAAATTCAGTGCTGAACGAATTTAAACGCACCAGCCACTTTCTAATATCACACGCTGAGACACATGTCAAGTGAATTTACTTTCTGTGAAATGCAGCTCACTGATATTACCGGAATTAATCTCACATGGAGTTGAAATACGCGAAGAGAAAGACGTGCTCACATACTGCCGGGCGGGCGGGCGCTGGAGTTTCAGTGAATTGATGTCCTCTAAGAACGGCCATAGAACCTAACTGCCGAGCTGGGTACATGCGCTTCAGCCTGAAATAAGCATATGGAAGTAGACAGGATGGGATTCTTCTTATTCTAAACAAACTCCCGTATGAATAACCAAACTTCATTAGGTTCAGACAGACAACAGCCAGCTAGCCAGCCGTGGTGAGTCTGCACACACACACACGCACACACACACACACACACACACACACACACACACACACACACACACACACACACACACACACACACACATACACACACACACACATACACACACACACACACACACACAGACTCAGACAAGCACTGGCTTAGCCAGGTCCACTTACAAAGCTCCTGGAGGATATTTTCAAGACTAGGCCACATTACTCGAAAAACCTATTGTCGACTTAAGATCAATTCGTTTGAAATATACGAACATGCGTTCACATTATCGCTCATATGATTTCCGTGTCCTAGCCGTCTCAGCCACCTCGCTTTATATTTTTTTTTATCCGCTTTGGTACTATTTTCACAGGTGTACATTTTCAAAACTCTTAGTACAAAGATCCAAACTGATCACACTTGTAACGCAGCTAGCCATTCTTTCAAAACCTGATTCAATGCTTTCAGTCCACATAATCATTGTTTCAAACACCAAATTATTGTAATATGTAATGGGAACATTTGGTTTAATCACGGAAACACAACAGTATGATCTTCTTTCAGTTTTGTACTTTTAACAATCAGTTCATCCAACAGCAAACAATGCAAGATACATGTTTCAAATGGGCCTTAGAAGTGCTGAAACTAATATGCTACAGTACTATACTGTAAAAGACAGATAACACAGTGTCACATTAGGCGATACACACTACACATTACATTACTTACATTTACATAATCTATAATTTCCAAAATATCCATCCTATGTGTAATCAAGTGAAGGATCAATGAAGACATCCTCTACAATCATTTGGGCAAATTAGTTTTTACATATTTTTCAGAAAATAATTGTAACATAGGTATAATTTCTATTACGTATGTAACTAAATGAGAACAAAACATAACATTTAGTGCACACATTACATTGCATGTAATTTGGATCAAGCCTGTCTTGAGCATTTGGCCATAGATTCTCATCCACATCTCATTTCAGTGAAATCAATTAGCAATAACGAGTATTCATCATGTGTGGTTCATTTATACGTTTGTACAAAAACACATTTTATTTCTGTAGTTCTCAAAATCGATACTGTTTATTGCTGAAACCAAAATATATAGGTTTACCAAACGGTTCAGTGATTAACCATTAAGATCAGTTGGATTAAGTGTTGGTCAAATGTATTTACGCAAATGAGATGAGAAGCATATCAAAAGTATTGTGAGCATTGCATTGTGAAAGACAATAACTTCATATGAAAGGTATTTCTTTGATTTTGTGCATTGTACTTTGTCAATTGAAAATGTGATTACATGTTTGAAAAAACTGACTTTTTGATGATCTGCTTTGAGTTTTGTACTAACAGTTGTGAGGTTTTACCACATACTTGTGAAAATAGTACCAAAGCGAATAAAAAAAACTGTATTCAACCATACGCTCTTGCTGGGTGCAATAATGAGTTGACACATTTGCTATTTTTTGACACATGGCCAAGAAAAATACGAGTGATGACATGATGATGATGGCAAATGTTTTTCTTACTAACAACTTAGTACGTTTTAGAATGTGATAGTATTAATACGTTTTTGTAGTATAAATAAGACTTAAAATTATATTATGAATGATGTCCCGTGTGCAGTGTTGGTCATCTTAGTTACAGCTACAAATTACTTCTCCCAAAAAGTAATTGTGTTAGTAACTCAGTTGCCACATTGTAAAAGTAATTAGTTACTCAGCAAAGTAACTGACATTATTTTGTTTACGTTCTAAACGCTATTACGTTATATAACATTTAACGTCAAAGATGTTTATATTAACTTAGTGAAGAGTAAAACATTATATACAGTATTTTAGAACATTTGGTATTTATTTGAACTCAATAGATTGCAGCTGCCATATGATATGCATATGATAAAAAATAAATAAATATTGAAAATAAAATTAAAGTGCAAACTTAAGACACAAAAACCTGGGTAAAAAGAAACAAAGGAAAATAATCTTTGCTTGAGGCAATGTGGGTATAGCTTGCATGTTACATAAACATTCGTGCCTTTGACTTCAATGAGCGAGAAGTAGTGCCGGTACTTCCAGTTTGAAACCGCTATTTTTGAACTTCCCCGGCTCGTCGCCATTGTCGCTGACGCAGTCTTGTTTAGTGGTAGTCAGAGTGTGTGCAGCGAGACAGCGTGAGCAAGGCACCGCCCACCCAGCCAATCATCATCGCATTTGCAACGGCGTCATCATCCCCACCCGAGCTGCAGTTGTTGTGTAGCCAAAGCATGACACCTCGCGCTTCATTCAACCAAATTGTAGTAACACGACACTTTCAATCTCAGTAAAGATAACGGCGTTGTAACGATGGAAACAGTAATTAATTAGATTACTCCGTTACTGAAAAAGTAACTCCGTTAGTAACGCCGTTATACTTAAACGCCGTTACTCCCAACACTGCCCGTGTGTTACTTCCTTGTTAGATGGTTGATAGCAGTGTTACATTGATATTTAAATCTATATAAAGTATCTAGACCTACGTCCTTATTTTAGTCAAACAGTATTGTCCTCAAATTCCTCGTCAGTCATTGTTAGTTGTCCTCAAATTCCTCGTCAGTCATTGTTAGTTGTCCTTGCTAGTATAGAGTGGCTGGCAGCCTAGTTTTCAGAGATTTTGACATGTAAGGTTGTGCAATTGAATTCCAAGGCTGACAAGTTTGACAAGTGAATAGTTATTCTTTCCTTGAGCAAGAAGATTGACCTACATGTCTCCAGGGGCCTTGAACCAAAATGTCCAATCCACACTTATAGCCATATCACTGACTACCGTCCCCCTCCGCCACTGATGTCTCCATTACCAACGAGCTGAACACCTTTCATGCCCACTTCGACAGGGACAACAAAGCCCCGGCCATTTAATTGGAGCTCTCCCCAGACGCCGTCCCCTTCAGTCTGTCCATCGCGGAGGTGTCTTCTGCACTCAACAGGGTGAACACACACAAGGAGGCTAGCGTGTGCTTTGAGCATATGCCGGGCAGCTGGCTGGGTTCCTCATGGACATTTCCAACCTGTCACTGTCCCTAGCGGTTGTCCCACGTGCTTCAAGACCTCAACCATTGTGCCAGTGCCGAAGCAGGCGACCGCGTCATGCCTAATGATGTTCAACGTTCTCATTGATGAGACCACGGTGGAACGTGTAGCCAGCTACAAATTCCTGGGTGTCCACATCTCCAATGCCCCATCCGGGACATTTACTTATCCATGTCAATTGCACATCCTCACACTGTACTGAATACCTGTACATATAATAATTGTTGTACATCTGTATAACAGGACAAATATACACAACCATTTAATAATTGCTAATCTACATTCATTATTATCCAGGTACAGCTTATTTTATTTATGCACACGACACTCAAGGAGCTTGTGCTTAGATATTCTGCGGCTGGTATGTCTCATCATTGTGTCACACCATGTGCTCTACAGAGTTGTGACCTTCCAGGATAGGATTAGCAAAAAAATGTAATGAATGTATTGCATGACTGTAACTGTAACTTTAATCACGCAAGTCTCTCACTCAGGGAGAGCAGGCTCGATCCAGCACAAGTGAGGCATCATCTGGCTATATTCCTCTCCCACCATTAACGCAATTTGATTGAAAACTGGGAAAACAATGTCCAGGCACGTATATAACTTGAGAAATGAGAATGAAGATATCTTCTGGCAAAACTTCGCAATACCTTGTTAGCGTGGAGGTCGGCTCTAAATAATTACAGTCCTGGATCGTGGAGATGTGTTTCTTTCTGTCATGTGTTGTTTTCTTTCTCTATTTCATATAGGAAGGTAATGTTTCATTTATTTGTTGAATGCGGTACAGACAGGTGGACGGGTGGATTGACAGACATATGGACGTGCCGGCTGACAGATGGACCGGCAGACGGATCGGATAGTGGCGTTAGAGGAGTTCTTCAGCATGGATTCAAATGTCAGACTCACTCTTTAATTGATGCGATTACCAGGCACTGAGAAATGTCACAGAGACGTTTTATATAAGCCAGGTTTATAATAAAAAAACGCGGTAATCGCTGGTCGCAAGCTTGTTTCTCAAGTGGGTTCGGTATCGGGGCCGCCTCAACTCTGCGTGGCGGCTCTTCACATCGAAGCCCGGCGCTTACGGGGTGTCACGGAATTTGACGTGATTCGCATTCATCGTTTCCCACTGTCTGTGGGAAACTTTTACACCGTAAACTTTTAGGCCACGGTGAGTTTGACGTCCGTTGCTATTTACTACATGCAGTTGATTTGACGAGCTGAAGCTAGGTCTGTGACGGTATTCGTGGGAATGATTTTGAGAGAGAGAAAGCACTAATATCCTTTGGGTGGAGGAGGGAACAGATAAACAGCAAAAGTTGCTCACAATTCCTCAGCCTTCCTGGAAAAGGCTTTCTGGCCTAGTTTAGGAGGATTAGCAGAAGACAGCAGTGCCCACAACTCACAACTTGAATTGTCTTTGCATCCAGCAGGCCCCACTCCAACTCCAACCTCTTCTGTCTCTTTGTCCCAGCGTTCAATAGGGATGAAGGAATCGTAATTCTGGAAGTCTCGGGCCCGCCACAATCGGGATTTAGCTAAGAGGGGATGAATCAAGCGAAGTCCTCGATCTGAAAGGAGTGACAGACAGACAGACTGAGTGAGGGAGACAGAGAGAAAGAAACAGGAATAGAGAGATAGAGAGGAAATGTCTACATGATGTTTCCTCACTTCCACCAACTTGTAATCGACATCCTGACCCACAGAACTACCCAAACGAGTCGCTCAAATCCTTTGCAAGTTGCCTCTAAGAGCAACACTAATGGTCCCCGGCTTTTCATTCATTGCTGTACGGATGAGCTCCGGTGTAGAAAGAGCAGATAGATGTCTGTAAAAATACATTTATTTCACAGCTTCCATGTCTTGATTATTCCCGATGGCGCACACAAACAGCCACATGCATATTGGACCACCATGTAACTTCCTGCACCACTCCTATTTCCTGTGTATGGGTCATGGCGGTGCCGCAGCTTTCGCTTTGACACGTCCCGAATTCGAGAGGTCAGACACGGACCTCATCTAACACCTTTCGACGAAGCAAAGCAATCCTTCGGGCCGCCAAAAGATCCCGCGAACGAGCTCAGCGAAAAGTTAACTCGATCTTCAGTTTCAACTGATGTGACTTGACTGTACACCGCCTCTATTCAATTGTGTCTGTTTTTCGTTTAGCCCCTCTCTCTCTTTCCCCCCCCTGTCTTCGCCCCAAAACAACCCGATCAGCACTCGGTGCAATTACAGAACGGACTGAGGAAGCAGGAAGAAGCAGGGTCCTGATTTAGCAGACAGCAGAAACTGCCAGGTTCTATTATCTTTGGATCTGTGATGATTTATGCTGTGTGTGTGTGTGTGTGTGTTTCCCTCTCTCTAATGATCTCCGTCTATTTCTCTCTTCGTCCACACATGCTAAGATCTCGTCTCTCCCCCTTCTCTCCCCTATAGATTTTTCTTTGGGCCTGAAGCCCAAACTCCGAAATACCAGATGTATGATTCTGAACAAAGGAAACAGGAGGAAGTCATTGGTAGGGAATCAGAGCATGTAAGCCGAGATAGTGTTTGATAAGCCTCACGTAACACTTGGGAAATAAACAGTGAGAATGAGGATGGAAAGCTGAGACAAAACAGGGGGTTCGCTCCCAGGGATCTCCGCACAATTTAGACAGTTATTTTTCCGTACGGTACCTTTACAGAAGGGACATGGTATTTAGCTAAACCACAGGGTCACGCAAGACGCCTCGCTATCGGGAACATACTTGCGGTGTTCGAGTTTCTCGTGGGTACGTGCAAAACAATCTAGAGTGACGGTCAATTAAGTGTGTGAAGATAATCCCTGTTTCTTCAGTAAGAGTGTTCTTGTATTTCGTTATAGCTACGTGAAAAAGAATATACCCCAAACATAATTTCAAGGGGTGAAATGTGCTGAGCTGAACCCTTTTTTAAGCTTACACCGGCATGCACAAATTCAGCCAATGCGCAACAGCTATATTTTACATTATACCTCTTTGCCATAAAAAACTGTCAGTATTCATATTAGATTTAATTTGCAAATCTGTAATAAAAGTCAAACACATTTCCCAACAAGTTATCTCAAAGTCACCTCCCGTTCAATAGTTATCACACAGTTTGGCTGTGAAACCCAAAATGATCCACAGTGTGGATGCTCTCAGTTCCCCACGGCAACTATGTCTAGTCTTATATTTAGAGTTTCATTTTGATTTGGAGACTTACAGTATTGCATAGCATCGCGTTTAAGTATTCATACCTTTGTGGAATGCTTCAAAGTTATTATTTGGTCAAATGAATATCACAATCGCACTAAGTATCAATATTAATTCCAATTCATTGTTCTATGATGTTTTTTAAATGAGCAGGCAGCTGTCATTTCTGTTATATTTAAACAATACGGAATATTATTGCAGAGGCCTAATGCCACTTAGGTCGGTGACACGAAGATAATAAAAAGATGTTTAGTGTTGAGCAATTGGCATCCGACCCAGAAGGCCTAGTTCTTCTCTTCCAAACGGCTAGTCCTACCCATCAGGCCATGCTATTCCAGTAATTGAGTGATTAATGGACTTATTCCACTGAGTGGTTTTCTGGGTGCACTCTGCGCTCGCCTGTAAATCCCAGGGCAAAATGGCAGATTAGAAAGAAAAAAAAGTACTTGAGGAAATAAATAAAAGCAACAAGAACAACAAAATCTATAGTACTGTTATTCACACTAAATATATCCAATAAAAGTCTCAGTCAGCTTGTCGATCCTGTCTTCCTGGCATTCACGGTCGGTAACCATCTGTGGGTTTTATGGACGCCTGGAATTCCTAGCTGACAATACTGTCAGTAAGTATTTGGAAGGTATTCAGATGATCGTGGTTATTTTTTACCCCATTTAATCCTGTAACTCCTTCGTTTTCTCCTTAACTTCCTACACCTCAGGACTTTTTCCTGGTCCAAAGCCAAATTTGGCCAAACATTGGGACTTACCACAGTGCGCTCAAACGGAGAGAGGGACCAGAAAACTGCACTCATATTCCAAACATACACTCAATCACCACTTTAATTTAACGTAGCTGCAATCCAGATAGCATTTAGCAAAAGACGCTGCCTGTAGACAAAGCAAAGGCGAGAAAACAGTCTGGTGTAGAAACCTGACACACACTAAGGGTTAAAAAATCCCAAAGCAAAAAAAAGAAATATTTTCTGCTGACTTATCATGCAGATGCTACCATGAGGACAACTGACCTCATCTGCTAAACATTGTTTCTGCCATCTGCGGTTGTTTCGGCCCTCCTCTGCACAGTGCAACGTGGTTGTCTGCAATGCATCTATAAATGTGTGTTTTTGTTGGAGCCCGTAATGGTTGCTATGGGCTGGAGGGGACAGGAGGCTGTGGGGTGTGGCCATTGGCCAGTTAAAATACAGATGTTGGAACCCGGTGGTGTAATTCCATTCAGCCTCGATATACATTTAGAACATGGAGAGCCCGCGACCGGTCGGGGCCAACCTGCCACAGTCACTCCGGGCTCGTGGAGGAAATCGAAGACGACTAGTACCTAATGAGAAGAGTGAAACACTGAACTTTTATGAGTCGCTCGGTGTTGTCTTCTCAACGTTCGGGCTCACAACAGCTAACCTCATGAAGCTATAGTTGATATGGTGGCTTGGAGGCCGATCAAAGTAATAACAGCTTAACAGCCTTCACAGGTTCTCATAATGAAAATGGCATGCTGAATATGTTGTCCGTTTTTGTATTTGTATTTGCTATTTATATGTTTTAGTCCAGTCTCCAATTATGTATTATCCAATTGCAACTGCAATGTCAATGAATGTGGGAGAGTTGGAGATCGCCGTTTCATGGTAGTGCTTAATGCTACAAAAGAGCAGATTTAATGTTCCAACTTCAGCACAATGTTTATACATTTCAGGAATTGCTTTTGTCACATTATCACAGCCTAAAACAATAACACAATTAGTCATTTCACAAAAAAATATATATATTAGTATTTCACATATTTGTCACATTATCACAGCCTAAAACAATAACACAATTAGTAATTTCACAAAAAAATATATATATTAGTATTTCACATATTTGTCACATTATCACAGCCTAAAACAATAACACAATTAGTCATTTCACAAAAATATATATATATTAGTATTTCACATATTTGTCACATTATCACAGCCTAAAACAATAACACAATTAGTCATTTCACATATATATATGTATATATATATATATTAGTATTTCACATATTTGTAACATTATCACGGCCTAAAACAACTACACAATTAGTAATTTCACATAAAGCATTTAGGTAGAACACTTTGAGATCTCTGTGAAATAGCGAGTGAAATCTAGCTCATTGTTTATAGTAGGTCTCTGGCGTTACTTACAGGCATAGAAAAACATACACTTAATTACCTTACCTTACGCATTCACTCACTTTACGGCCTTACATAAGATGGTCATCTGCAGCTTTCTCAGCAGCACTTTTCCATTTCAAATTAAGTCTCTCCAGATGCAATTAAATAAATGCAACGCATTGACAAAACCACACCCCACTCCTGTTCATTTATACAGCTTTGAATAAAACAAGATGCATTTGGTGCATAGCAATAATTCAGTCTTTTACAATCTGGCTAGTTTTAATACGGCTGTCCAACAAATGCCCTGTCACACTGTACACACCGACCAACTCATACACTGTTTATAACTCTACAACTTTCCACGCACACACATGCACGCACAAACGCGTGCGCACGGACACACACTCTTAGGTCCTGATTCCAGTTTTATAGGGTAAGGTCAGGGAAGCAATGATTTATAATCCGTGGGCCTGTAAATTCAACAAGCCAATCCATCAATGCAGAGAGAGAGTGCTGGATAATAAACGCCTGCTTCCTTTTGAGGCAGCCAGATTGATCAATGTGTACCAAAGGATGTTTACTACAAATCGGATTATATAATCCTCGTAATCAACAATTCAAGAAGGCAAATATTTCTCGGATGGCCTGAAGAGGGATGGAAACTGCTGATGGACGGAGACCGCAGAACCCAGTTTTGATTCTTCAATATTGAATATTGTTTGATGCAGCGTCAGTTCGTTCAAACTGGTGGGCTGACTGTAATTGTTTCGTTTCAAACATCTGTTCGTTCGCCTAAGTACTGACACACGCCGTTTGCGGCTAAATAATGGCTAATGCTTAGCCTGGGTGTCACTGCCGCTGATTTTCTCTTGGCTTTGAAGTGTCTGCCGGGCCAGACAAACAGGATATCCAACGTATACACGGGGGAGAGGAAGCCCATATAGGTCTTTGAGGAATTTTCTCCCGGACACATTGGCACGAGCGCTTTCTAATCTTGAGGTTAAGACGCACCAGTTGGAATGCATGAATCGGAGGAAACAGACTACGACCACGGAACTAGGAACGTGCCGACGGCAGCAGAGAAACAATAGGTTTCTTGACCTGACCCTGGACCATGCCATGATTGTCACCATGACAAGGGGAAGACAAACCGAGGGACTCCAGCTGGTATTTTTTAAACAAAGTAGGCAGAGAAAAGTGCAAAACTTTCCTCCCACTGCAAACGGAAAACTGGAGAACAGAGGGTCATATAAAAACATGTATAAAGCTAAAACACTCCTCAGGTTCCTTGGCTTTCCATTTGCTGTTCACAGACCCAGTTCAGACGTGAAGAAATTGCATCTTGTGAGTTGCACATTCCAGAGTGGGCGGCCTCAGTAAGATTAATGCAAACTGTTACATGTACTATTGATCAAGGCAAGGGGGGGGGGGGGTTGCCTTCCCTCAGTGTGTGTGTGTTTGTGTGTGTTTGGGTGTGTGTTTGTGTGTGTGTGTGTGTGTGTGTTTGTGTGTGTGTGTTTGTGTGTGTGTGTGTGTGTGTGTGTGTGTGTGGAAGGACGATCCAGACTGCATGGCACATCTCATATGACCTCTGAAAATAGATAGGTTTGTCAGTGCCAGTGATGGAGTCAGTGGATAAAGCCACAGCCAGATACAGAACCAATGACAGATCCAGTGACAGAACCAAAGCCAATGACAGATCCAGTGACAGAACTAATGACACAGACAGAGCCAGTGACAGAACCAGTTACAGAGACGTTGACAGAACCAGTTACAGAGACAGAGTCAGTGGCAGAGACAGTGACAGAGCCAGTGATAGAACCAATGACAGAGACAGTGACAGAGCCAGTGACAGAAAAATAGCCAGTGGCAGAGAAAGAGCCAGTGACAATGAGAGAAAAATAAATTGTGACAGTGTGAGTGCCAGTGCCAGAGAACAAGCTAGTGACAGAGCCAGTGACTGTGCCAGAGAACAAGCCAGTGACAGAGCCAGTGACAGTGCCAGAGAACAAGCCAGTGACAGAGCCAGTGACAGTGCCAGTGACAGTGAACAAGCCAGTGACAGAGCCAGTGCCAGAGAACAAGCCAGTGACAGTGCCAGTGACAGCAACAATGCTTAGGTACATCTGAGACAACCATCCTTAAGGCAGACGATCAAACGTTCTCTCCGCCTGTAAAAGAAAATATTATTTTTAAACGAGAGAAGGGTTACAGAGGGGAAAGGAACTGTGTGTGCCAATTTTTTCTTTCCTCCAATAGAGATTTGGGTTTCAGGGTTGCTTTGGGAAGATTGAAAACAAATGTGGGCCTTTGAAACAGCACCTCACATGGATTTCACTCTCTCTCTCTCTCTCTCTCTCTCTCTCTCTCTCTCTCTCTCACTCTCTCTCTCTCTCACTCTCTCTCTCTCTCTACTCTCTCTACTCTGCTCGCAGGGCCCATTATTTTCTGGCATTCTAAAGATGGAAAATCTAATTTCTCCTTCCAACCCCGACGTCCCCTCAAAATGAGACGAGTCTCCCCACAAGCAAGCACATAAAAACTCACATACACTTTCAACCCCACTTTCATGCACTCAAATAACAAACATGCCTTCGTTTGAAAGTTATCCGTTGACATTAACACACGAAGACACACGGAACACCTAGCTGACTAAGCAGGACAGCACCAGTCCTGGTGTGATCAGTCGGACAGATGTCTGTGTGTCTGTGTGTGTGTCTGTGTGTGTGTGTGTGTGTGTGTGTGTGCGGGTGCGTGCGTGTGTGTGTGTATGTCTGTGTGTGTGTGTTTGTGTTTGTGTGTGTGTGTGTGTCTGTGTGTGTGTGTGTGTGTGTGGTGTTTGTGTGTGTGTGTATGTGTGTGTGTCTCGGTGTGTGTGTGTGTGTGCGCGTGTGTGTCTCGGTGTGTGTGTGTGTTTGTGTGCGCGTGTGTGTGTGTAAGGGGAGTGAATGGTAAATAACATCAGCCCTGAGTCAATAATAATCTGATGACCTAGTAGAGAGTCAGCTTCCATGCAGTTCCCAGCGAACACGTGCGCAGCAGACGATGTTCTCACACAATAATCAACGAGACTCATACTACGTCTTCGCCCTTAATTACTATCCGACCCAAAACCAAAGTTTGCCAGACGGAATGGCGCACAAGCGAAGCAGACCTGGGGTTTTCTCTCACAATCAACTACGGTATCTAAGTACTCACATATTTTACAGGAAGAAGTCCAACCCTAAACCCCAACAGACTACGGGCTACAAATCACATGCAGAGTCGCAGCGTCGCAACGTTATTACGGCAACATGAATGCAAATAACAGGCAACCCACTCAGAGTTCTACTGCCAGAGGGTGGATTCAGAGAGAAAATATCACGGCAGATGAAACAACAGGAGGAAACTTTATTTATTTTTATTTTTTTGAGGGGAAGGGGGTTCCTAGGCTTTTGTGACATTACAACGATAGCATTGTTCTTGCCGAGAACGAGAGAAGTGCTCACCTTCTCTGTGTTGTTTTGTGTTGAATTGTCAGTACCTGAGAGTTAAGAAATAAATGAGCGAAGGAGGACGAGGAGAGAGACTGCCTTTCTCTTTGTTCACTGTTTTTAATCATTCTGTTCTGAAGTCACCAATCTGGGGTCAGAGAGAGTTCCGGGTAATCATCGTTTGAGGATAGGGAGGCGGTGTGGGTGGAGATTGGGTCGATCACAGAGACACGTTTGCATGGGAGATGCGGCTAATCGCGGCCTGATACATTGACACGTCTGTGGCAGACAGAGGGAGAGAGTCTGGGACATGTCAAGGCTTGGATTGGCTAGAGTCTGACAGGATATGCTAATGGAGAACCAAATGAGTTTCATATGCTGCGGCAGTGAGCGTCCCGATTGCTCATGAGAGACGTCGCACTCTCCATTGAAAGGGTGTTGAAACACACGGTAATTGCTTTCGTTGTCATTTGGAAGCGTGTGCGAGCAAGTGTGTACGTGTGCGCGAGCGTGTACAAGCGAGTGCGAGTTTGTGCGAGCTTTCTGCATTCTGACCTTAGTCGTTTTTTTTAGACTGGGCGACTTTTCTCTATATTTCTGATGACATAAGTATTGTACGCCTCACAGACAACAGGGGGATATGAAGATGTGCGCTTTTTAAACTCAAGATGCAAGTCACAAATGCAAAGACACATATCCACTTTTCAAATGCGTGAATGAACGTGTTGCACGAACCGACTTTGTCCAGCGGGAGGAATATCATGTCCCACCAAAGTAAAATTCCCTCATTACACTCGTCGTTTGGAACAAAATATGTTCAAAAGGTTACATTGCAGGAAGCCCTCCGTATACCATCACTGCATTTTGCAGTGGAAAAAGGTCTCGGCCTACTGTCACGATGGGCATCTGAATAAAACAAAATGAATGTCAATACCAGCTTGGGACGTGAAAAAATATAAACATTAAACAATGGCTATTGTTGTCAGGTTCCTCTAGAATACGGGTTGCATGCCAGGAAACTTCCTGCACACAGGACAATCCATAAGTGAGTTCTTCCTGTGTTGAGCGACTGAGAGTGTCTTTCCCCTCCTTTATTGTATGCAACTGATTTATGAGGTTTTGACACAAAATGGACGCCGTGAATTACCAATGTGTTGTGAAAGTGCCACTAGCTGATGGATAATTGCAAAGTTGTAATTGATAACTGGGCTATTACTCCACTGCCATGATACCCACTGACACTGTGTGCTTTGACACTGGCGTGTAGGCATATTGTTTATTAACGTGTTGTGGCATTGACTGTTGTTTATCATAGCTGGGCTTGATGCAAAGTATCTTTAAATGGTGAAAGAAGGGCATGTCAAATGAACTCTTTACCATACAAATAAATTGATTAATATGTGTTTAATTGATTAACTGATTGGTTGATGGATCAATCAGATGTATTATTGTGTTATGCAAAGCTGTCAGAATTATTCCGTACGCATATTCATAACACCCACATACAAATGATTTGAAACATGTTATAGCAAAATTAATAAACATCATTTAAATCAACCTATTTCAAATCCATGTTTCCCTATTTAACTTTAATAAATACGTTATGATATCCTCTGTAAATTGTAATGTTCAAATACGGCTGTTGTCAACTTCTGCTCTTGATGGCACTTTAAACACATTTTAAAATCTCCAAAAAAGGAATCTTAAGAGAGTAGTAACATATTGTGTTTTAAAAAAGTAAGCAACCAAAATAAGGATTCTACTGCATGTCTGTATATGAAAGTCAAATTGAAGCAAACATTTAATATCATCATTATCATAATATATATATATATATATATATACTAATTGGCTTCATCACCGTCTCCTCTCCACCAGTAAGCTGGTGTGTGGTGTGCGTTCTGGTGCAATATGGCTGCCGTCGTGTCATCCAGGTGGATTCTGCACATTGGTGGTGGTTGAGGAGATTCCCCTTAAATGTAAAGCGCTTTGAGTTCCCAGGAAAGCTCTATATAAATGTAATTAATTATTATTATTATAATAACTGCCTGTCCTTTTTTCCAAACATATCCACAAAACCCTGTCATAAATTGCATAATACAATATATGAATTGATATGAAAAAATGTGCTTGCAAAGAAAGGTCTAAAAAAGTAAAAAAATTCAAGTAAAGTAGAAATTGTGTCCCAGTTTAGATGAAGATTGTGTCCCGCTGTATCTAAGCTCTCTAGTCACTATTGCTCTACCCACCCGCAGTCTACGCTCAAGCAGGTATATTGTCTTAGCCACCCCGAAAGCCTGCACAATCCTTCCAGTTTTCAGCCGCCAATGACTGGAACGAATTACAAATAAAACTAAATCTTGAAATCTCTAAACCCTTATCTTACCCATTGCCCCAAAACATCCCCCGTCTGAAGTTTTGTCTGATCGCTGTGTTAACTGTTGTCTGGTTTTCATCCACCCCTTCATCTCACTTATGCCATGATCATATTGCACAGTGGATCTTTCTCACCTGCACTGCTGTCATACCTGTTACACTCTTGAATCATTCAATCTGCTCAGGCATGGTAAAATGCTCTTCATCCTAAAATCTACGGTCATTTAATCTGTGCACACAAACGACCTACCTGCTAGATACACTTTCATCTTTTTACATTCTGTACATAGACACTCCTTTGTATTTATATATAGTTGTTATTTCTTTATCAATGCTGCTCAACTGAACTACATATCCCGTATTTTCTGCATATTGACTCTCCATTTGAACCTGTATGTCCCAATGCTTTTTGCACTCTGGTGTTCTGTGTATTTATTGTGTAAATGTAGGTTGTTTTGCAAATTTTTCACTTTACCTTGGTTAGGTCGCGGTTGTAAATGAGAATTTGTTCTCAATCAGCCTGCCTAATTAAATAAATGTTAACGAAAAAAATAAATAAATAAATTAAGATACATTTAATTGTAGTTAAAGTAAATGACCTTGCTTGGAAACTCCAGCTGCTGTCTCAACGGGCCCAATCTGCGTTCTGATTCTACACATCCAGACATTGTTTAGGAAGCGAAATGAAATTCGGTTTTAACACAGGGATTTGTTTGAAGCTGCTGTTTTCTTAAAGACATTGTGGCTAGGCCTGCCTTAGAGAGGAGGACTGTGGGCTTCCACTGTGTTGGTTCAGGCCTGCAGGGAAAGTCTGCTTCGCTCTCTTTAATCATGCCAGAAACGCCTTTATTCAATCTCACAACACAGCAATTAATTTATATGCCTGTGTCAGGAGCCTCTGGGAAATTTGACCTGTTATTGCCTTTGTGAATGTGTATGTTCTTTCTCTCAACGCTCAACCAGCCAGACTCGAGGACATTTTTGTTCCATGACTGCGTGAATTGCCGTTGTGAATAGAAGAGATATATTTTTCGTATGTGATTACAAAAGTATATATTAGGCTTTTGAAAACTTTTGATCTTAGCCGCTGAATAAGACCGGCTCTGGGCCAGCTTATCCCACATTGGCGCAACAATTGACCACAGGCAAATCTTTAGCCTGAGTTACACTTTCATCCTAAATCTCTGGACCAATGGACAAACACAATGCTGTATTTTCTTCTATGGAAAGATAAAAAAGATCTAATATTCCATTTAGATAATAATGATGTCTGGCACCTATTCCGAAGACTGGATGAGGTGAAGCAACGGCCGGGCCTGTTAGAACAACCATTTCCTCCTCCATTTATGACGGATTTTAAATGTCTGTCTCTCCTCTCTGCAGGCCTAGCTTAAAGAGAGAGAGCAGGGGAAATTGAAGGTCTTTCTCGGTGACATTTATTCTTTGATAGAGATGATGATACACATTTCACTTAAATATCTCTGGGTATTTTTGCTGGGAAATTTTGGACCAGTCACTATTTCCCGCAACCAATCCTTGGTTAATAATCCTCGATTATTGCCAACACCTCTCTGCATTTGGATTGTGTACAGTTTATCACCAAACACACACACACATTCCATTTTGTCATTTCTGACGACAGCCCAAAAGTGCAGATGCAAGTTGGTTCAGTACAACTGCGGATGTTCAGACTTGAAGCTGAACCCATCTTTGGCTGGTGATCAAATCTGGTGAAAATTACACAAAAATAGAATTGCTTTACCAAAAAATAAACAAAACACTGATTGCTCGTCCTGTGTCTCTCGGTGTGATTCACCAGTGTTTCAAGCCGGTCCAAAAAGTCCAACGGAATTTAGTTACTGTTTGTTTATGGTTTGCATAAAGCGGTTTGTTTGTGGAGAGAGAACTATGACAATCATTTATTAAAACCATACGTTTGCCAGATGTGACCTCAGCCCTGATGAATAACTGGAGGTTACCTCCCTAAAACACATGTTTCAATTCGAGTCCGACTGACGCTGATATCACATCTTGATACCTTTAAAAACACTACAGCGTTGGATGCCACAGACCCGCTCTGTTTTGCAATACTGATGGTGTTCGATCTAGTACACATCATTGTGGGCTACAACCATGCAGTGACCATAGATCAAAATCGTATTGGATTCTTCAGGTGAAGTCCCTCCCTCTTTATTCCACTCTTAATCCCGAGGGCCTGTGAATGAAGGGCCTGTAAATGGTCTTAAAGCTGCTTGTAAATGTTTCTTACATTCAGTAATGTACAACAAGCTATTCAGACACAGTTTTTTTTTAGAAATGAATAAACTCTGTTAAAGGCCTTTAACGGGAGGGTGAACTTGGCTGGGTGGCACATTACTTTACAACGAAGATGGCAGCGAGGTCATTTGAGCCTGTTCACCTGAAGATGACGGATCCCGATCAGCCACAGAATGTATTCTGCATGGTGCTTAACAATTAGTCCACTAGATATATTCTGCATGGTGCTACATTAACAACCAGTCCACTAGATATATTCTGCATGGTGCTACATTAACAACCAGTCCACTAGATGTATTCTGCATGATGCTACATTAACAACTAGTCCACTAGATGTATTCTGCATGGTGCTACATTAACAACCAGTCCACTAGATATATTCTGCATGATGCTACATTAACAACCAGTCCACTAGATGTATTCTGCATGGTGCTACATTAACAAGTCCAGTCCACTAGATGTATTCTGCATGGTGCTACATTAACAACCAGTCCACTAGATGTATTCTGCCTGGTGCTACATTAACAACCAGTCCACTAGATGTATTCTGCATGATGCTACATTAACAACCAGTCCACTAGATGTATTCTGCATGGTGCTACATTAACAACCAGTCCACTAGATGTATTCTGCATGGTGCTACATTAACAACCAGTCCACTAGATGTATTCTGCATGGTGCTACATTAACAACCAGTCCACTAGATGTATTCTGCATGGTGCTACATTAACAACCAGTCCACTAGATGTATTCTACATGGTGCTACATTAACAACCAGTCCACTAGATGTATTCTGCATGGTGCTACATTAACAACCAGTCCACTAGATGTATTCTGCATGGTGCTACATTAACAACCAGTCCACTAGATGTATTCTGCATGGTGCTACATTAACAACCAGTCCACTAGATGTATTCTGCATGGTGCTACATTAACAACCAGTCCACTAGATGTATTCTGCATGGTGCTACATTAACAACCAGTCCACTAGATGTATTCTGCATGGTGCTACATTAACAACCAGTCCACTAGATGTATTCTGCATGGTGCTACATTAACAACCAGTCCACTAGATGTATTCTGCATGGTGCTACATTAACAACCAGTCCACTAGATGTATTCTGCATGGTGCTACATTAACAACCAGTCCACTAGATGTATTCTGCATGGTGCTACATTAACAACCAGTCCACTAGATGTATTCTGCATGGTGCTACATTAACAACCAGTCCACTAGATGTATTCTGCATGGTGCTACATTAACAACCAGTCCACTAGATGTATTCTGCATGGTGCTACATTAACAAACAGTCCACTAGATGTATTCTGCATGGTGCTACATTAACAACCAGTCCACTAGATGTATTCTGCATGGTGCTACATTAACAAAAGTCCACTAGATGTATTCTGCATGGTGCTACATTAACAACCAGTCCACTATATGTATTCTGCATGGTGCTACATTAACAACCAGTCCACTAGATGTATTCTGCATGGTGCTACATTAACAAAAGTCCACTAGATGTATTCTGCATGGTGCTACATTAACAACCAGTCCACTAGATGTATTCTGCATGGTGTTACATTAACAACCAGTCCACTAGATGTATTCTGCATCGTGCTACATTAACAAACAGTCCACTAGATGTATTCTGCATGGTGCTACATTAACAAACAGTCCACTATATGTATTCTGCATGATGCTACATTAACAACCAGTCCACTAGATGTATTCTGCATGGTGCTACATTAACAACCAGTCCACTAGATGTATTCTGCATGGTGCTACATTAACAACCAGTCCACTAGATGTATTCTGCATGGTGCTACATTAACAACCAGTCCACTAGATGTATTCTGCATCGTGCTACATTAACAAACAGTCCACTAGATGTATTCTGCATGGTGCTACATTAACAAACAGTCCACTATATGTATTCTGCATGGTGCTACATTAACAACCAGTCCACTAGATGTATTCTGCATGGTGCTACATTAACAACCAGTCCACTAGATGTATTCTGCATGGTGCTACATTAACAACCAGTCCACTAGATGTATTCTGCATGGTGCTACATTAACAACCAGTCCACTAGATGTATTCTGCATGGTGCTACATTAACAACCAGTCCACTAGATGTATTCTGCATGGTGCTACATTAACAACCAGTCCACTAGATATATTCTGCATGGTGCTGCATTAACAAACAGTCCACTATATGTATTCTGCATGGTGTTACATTAACAACCAGTCCACTAGATGTATTCTGCATCGTGCTACATTAACAAACAGTCCACTATATGTATTCTGCATGGTGTTACATTAACAACCAGTCCACTAGATGTATTCTGCATGGTGCTACATTAACAAACAGTCCACTAGATGTATTCTGCATGGTGCTACATTAACAAACAGTCCACTATATGTATTCTGCATGGTGTTACATTAACAACCAGTCCACTAGATGTATTCTGCATGGTGCTACATTAACAACCAGTCCACTAGATATATTCTGCCTGGTGCTACATTAACAACCAGTCCACTAGATGTATTCTGCATGGTGCTACATTAACAACCAGTCCACTAGATGTATTCTGCATGGTGCTACATTAACAACCAGTCCACTAGATGTATTCTGCATGGTGCTTAACAACCAGTCCACTAGATGTATTCTGCATGATGCTACATTAACAACCAGTCCACTAGATATATTCTGCATGGTGCTACATTAACAAACAGTCCACTAGATGTATTCTGCATGGTGCTACATTAACAACCAGTCCACTAGATGTATTCTGCATGGTGCTACATTAACAACCAGTCCACTAGATGTATTCTGCATGGTGCTACATTAACAACCAGTCCACTAGATGTATTCTGCATGGTGCTACATTAACAACCAGTCCACTAGATGTATTCTGCATGGTGCTACATTAACAACCAGTCCACTAGATGTATTCTGCATGGTGCTACATTAACAACCAGTCCACTAGATGTATTCTGCATGATGCTACATTAACAACCAGTCCACTAGATATATTCTGCATGGTGCTACATTAACAACCAGTCCACTAGATGTATTCTGCATGGTGCTACATTAACAACCAGTCCACTAGATGTATTCTGCATGGTGCTACATTAACAACCAGTCCACTAGATGTATTCTGCATGGTGCTACATTAACAACCAGTCCACTAGATGTATTCTGCATGATGCTACATTAACAACCAGTCCACAAAAACAGGACTAGCTAGTTGGGGCTTTCCAAAAGGCCTTTTTATTATTCTTGTATTCATGATTGATAACACCACTTACAGGGTTTCAGTGTAGTACTTACGCACTTGGTTAAATATTTTTAACTGGTTTCAAGTGCTTATTTTACAAATACATTAATAGATTGAATGAATAATACTGGTTAACGAGTGTGTTTACTGATTGTCTTCAACACGTACTAATAGACATATCATTGGAGGATTTATAAGGGCACTTATCGCACTTATTACAGTATTAACAGATAGTTAATTGTGATTTTTCAGGACCTGATACATACGCTTGTGTTTTTTATGTTAATGGGGTTACATTTCCCAGACTCAATTGGTTCTAAACAGTGGCTGGGTCAGGCTGCTGAAAGGCCGGGCCACAATGCATCAGCAGCTCGGAACCATACAGAGATGACTGCAAAACCAAAACAAGATCTGTTATTCCTCCAGGGAATGCCAGAGGGTGTGTGTGTGTGTGTGTGTGTGTGTTTATGTGTGTGTTTGTGTGTGTTAGCCTGTGTGTGTTTGTGTGTGTGTGTGCGTGCGTTCTTACTTGTGCCAAACAGCTGGTGTTATTTCAGAGTTCATAATTGTGTATTGTATTTATAATGGACAACTGCCAAGTAGGATAAAATAATTGAAAAATATGAATAACAATTTATTTACAGCATTTGCTAACAGCATTATCATTAGTTACCATAATGTGATTTCTCCTTAATTCCTACTACGACTTCCTAATGACTGCATTTGGCTAAAACACACCCGTACACATCGGTTGTAGAAGTCGGCCGTCATGATCACTCAAACAAAAGATCTCTGGAGACGCGATGTGAAAAACAACGCCACTTGGACACATTATATTTCAACCCCTCAACCAATTTTACCATCAACGACGGCTTAATACGTCCTCTTTTGAGGTCATGGAATGAGCAGCACCGCAGATCTTTGATGTTTCCGCATTTTTGAAACTACATAGCCTAGGTATTTTTAAATGACTCCGTAAATGCTTTTCGTGTCAAAGGTAAGGCCTCAGAACCCAATTAGGCTGACCCATGAAAAAGCGCTCTGTTAGCCTGCCACTGAATGAAGTCAATTATAAACCAGAGGAAGCACATGGGAATTAGCCACCTGAGGTGACAAAGTGGCACAGGGGATTTTTTTAAGAGCACATTTTCATGGGGATTGAAAACCAATATCAATTGAGACCAGATTCACGAAAAGTAGTTTCCATCAATTCAATTCCATTTAAAATGTGTCATTCAGGCTCCAAGAATTAACATAACAGTGATACCAGGGATAGTATATAATACCAGGGGTAGTATGTAATACCAGTGATAGTATGTAATACCACTGATAGTATGTAATACCAGGAATAGTATGTAATACCAGGGGTAGAATATAATACCAGGGATAGTATGTAATACCAGTGATAGTATGTAATACCAGGGGTAGTATATAATACCAGGGGTAGTATGTAATACCAGTGATAGTATGTAATACCACTGATAGTATGTAATACCAGGAATAGTATGTAATACCAGGGGTAGAATATAATACCAGGGATAGTATGTAATACCAGTGATAGTATGTAATACCAGGGGTAGTATATAATACCAGTGATAGTATGTAATACCAGTGATAGTATGTAATACCAGGGATAGTATATAATACCAGGGGTAGTATGTAATACCAGTGATAGTATGTAATACCAGGGGTAGTATGTATTACCAGGGGTAATATGTATTATCAGTGATAGTTGTAATACCAGTGATAGTATGTATTTCCAGGGATAGTATGTAATACCACGGATAGTATGTAATACCAGGAATAGTATGTAATACCAGGGGTAGTAGGTAATACCAGGGATAGTATATAATACCAGGGATAGTATGTAATACCAGGAACAGTATGTAATACCAGGGGTAGAATATAATACCAGGGACAGTATGTAATACCAGGGATAGTATATAATACCAGTGATAGTATATAATACCAGGGGTAGTAAATAATACCAGGGATAGTATGTATTACCAGGGGTTATATGTATTATCAGTGATAATATGTATTATCAGTGATAGTATGCAATACCAGTGATAGTATGTAATACCAGGGATAGTAAATAATACCAGGGGCAGTATGTAATATCAGTGATAGTATGTAATACCAGGGATAGTATGTAATACCAGGGGTAGTATATAATACCAGTGATAGTATGTAATACCAGGGATAGTATGTAATACCAGTGATAGTATGTAATGCGTGGCAAAAACATTGTCATTGTAACTACTATTTTTCTATTTCAGTGCTTTTAATAAATTCAATGGATTGATGTCTAGATACAGTAGTGACTTAAGTAAAACCTTTGGGATGGTCTAAGGCATTGTTGTAGTAATTATTGAGAGGATTTTAAACAGGGATAAGGTTGTTTAAGAGATAGATAGCGTAGATCGGCACGCTCAATGGTTCGTTTACATATTCCGTGGACGTACCAGGCAACGTCAAGGTCTGCTTTGACTATTGATTTCCTCTCTGAATAGATAATACATCTCGTGACCTTGGTAACATACGAGTCAGTGAGATGTGAGAGACGGTGAATTATGCATTAACAACTAATCAAAACAAACCGAGAGCAACAAACGGCTCGGGTAAATAATTGAAACTTTGCAGATTGCCAATGAGGTTGTGACCCGTTTGTCCTTTAGCGGTGGAACGGGAGGCTGGCGTGCCATTTTAAATACATTTTAAATACTCTGAGACAATAGTAGTGGGTCAAGATGGCCCGGGAGAAACTTACCATCCCGGAAATATATCCCCAGGGAGCACAGGTAAGAAAGTCCCAACAGCCATTGTTAGTGCACCGACCATATACATATGCATATTCAGTGATACAATATATGAAGGGCAGGATGGAGGGCCAATCAATGTACATAAATGTGTCTTTAAATGCGCAATCCGGAGATATTTCTTTGTATCAATTTTATTTAAATTCAAATGTTATTATACAAAAACAACTTGGTGCCACTCCGTCTCTGTGTCTCCGTCTTTCGATCTCTCTTGGACGGTTCAGTGCAGCCTTCATCGCGTTTATATCTTTTTTTATTCATTTTCGTCATCTCAGTCCATTCTGTCAGTCCATTACCAGCCCCATGTCAAATGGAGTATTGATTTACAGCCTTTTCCTAATCACTTAGGTAACATTTCCCTTGGGGTTTGGTTTTTACCCATGATTCATAGCCTCTCAGGCTAACGTGCTAGTTGGCTCTAATTAAGCATAAGGTCAGTCGCTAATCATCACCTTTCAGTGATGCGTGTGTGTGTGTGTGTGTGCGTGTGCGTGTGTGTGTGTCTGAACAACTGGCCCTGGCAGAAAGTTCCAGAGCTCCCATAAATAGGAGGAATGATGTAGTGGAACCAGACAGACTAGTCCTAACATGGATCACTCCGGCACGGTCATGAAAGCTAATGATGTGACTTGGCTCAACTTTTATTCGCACGTGAACCGTTCGAGAATAGCGGTTGTTGATTGGTGAATAATCCCTGACAGCCGCATGACGATGCTAACACATGGAATGACCACGTGGGGTTTCGGAACCATGAAATATCACAGTTTGTGGTCGGAAACGATGGTAGCGAAAGATTGATACAGAAAACACTCATCTCCTTCGCGCCACACGCACACACACACACACACGCGAGCGCACACGCACACATCAGCAAATTACATTGGTTTCTCCAAACCAACTCATTTCCACAGACATTTATGTGCTATAAGTGCCAGCTCGGTCCCATATGTAATGATTTAGCTGCTGTCAGCACCAGACAGTCGTCCCCTCCCGTCCGTCCCACTCTGCAGTCCAGTCGTCTGCCACCACAAACCCACCACACATGCACGCACGCACGCACTCACTGGTAATGAGCGACCCTGGTAGGATCAGGAGTGTGAAACCATTAGCAGTGAGAGAGGGGGACATTTTTCTTAGTCAATGACCCGGTACTGGAGCCAGGCATTAACCCTGAACTGCGATCCCTGTGGTATGCGTTCTGCTTCCCGGCCCGGCCCCATCCCGTCAGAACTATCGCCACCGCTGTCACACAGAACCCACCTGTTTGAAGCAGCAAGCCTGAACCGACAAAACATAGAGATTAAATGAAGATAAAACCCCTGACCAATGAATGAGCAGCGGGCTTACAATGCATTATGTACCATTATGCCTGGCTCCAGTGGTCCAACTTTAAGGGATAGTTTGATTGCGTTTTTAAAGCGCACAATTTGTGTTTTTTGTGTAGCTGGGATTGTGTTAAGACATCGATTTAGCAACGTGGAGTGTAAATCCATCATGAGAAGTGTTGAATTTTACCTTTAAGCACCGCAATGTTTTTAGATTAGATTTCTACTTCATAGTCATTGGATAGTACAAGTAAAGTTCAGAACACCGAAATGCTGTTTGCATCCAACCGGAAGTGCAATTGACATGGATTAGTGCATTTGTAGGTATTAATTTCAACAATGTAGCAAATTGCAAATGTGCAGAGGTCAATATGACCGGAGAACATCAGTGCAAGTGGTGAATGGATAGTACAAACAGTAAGCACTGTGCAAATGGCAAATTTAATAAATAAGGCAAGAGGCAGCAATGAGGAATACAAACAGGATGTAATGTGCAAATGGCAGATAAAATAAATAGGGTAGCTGTGTGCGTAAAAGGTTTCCTGAAGGGTTTCAAAAATCAGCAGGTTCACAGCAGTTTGGAGGAAACTGTTCCTAAGCCTGCTGGGGTTTAATGATCTTTAAAGGATTAAATAGTATGTCAAGAACTCCTCTGTCACGCACTTAGCAGTGTGTAGTGCAGATACAGCCAGTTGCAGAGTGAAATATCTCATTCGTGGGTTTTTATTAAAACAAAAACCAAACATCAAAGGGAAAAAACTTATGCACTATACTATTAATAAAAAATGCGCTATCAAGCGACATACTAACACATTACAAATATAGTGACATGGACCTGCAAACACTCACCACATTCTGACGTACATTGAAATAATGAGAAGCAAAGCGCACCCCAGCCTAGCAACCTTTATAGCCCTGGTGATAAGCTAACAAGCCTCAGCTGTGCTAACAACAAAACAATCACCGGAAACTGGAAGTGCACCGCAAATAAAATCCCTGTTTGGAACAAAACTTACTACACTCGTAACAGCCCCCACGTTGTGTGGTAGATTTTCAGTTTGTGTACATTTTAGTTAATTGTTTTGTTTTATTTTTAAATAAATGTCCTAAAAAGTTATTCCATCCAATTTTCTAAGACAATCGAAGGGTCATCATTCATATGTAACCCAGGTAAACCCATGATGATTACCATTTGCAAAGATATTTGTTGTTTTGTAATATTATAATAGACACACATTAGATTGGATGTTAGCTAGCTAAGCCAACATTTGCATATAGCATGATACTATATTTACTTTATCTTTACTTTATGTATCTGAGAATACAAGACAATAAATGCTATACAAGGACATTTCAAACAAAATATTTGTTTTATCCTGCTCTCAAACAGGCTGTCTGTAGGTCTGCATAGTGATGGATGGACTTTTCAAAGCTCCACACTCTTCACACAAATTCCTGCAATTCTCTTGTGCACAAAGTGGCAGGAACAAATGATCGTAATCGCTCTGCCTCAAAATTAGACCCGGCAAGTATTGTTATGAACAAGAAATTGGCCACCAATGTCTTTTTGGAAAATTGGCTATGAGGCTATGACACAAGCCAGTGAATATAGACCACTAGTATTTTGTTTGTAGCAGACCTCAACTTTTGTCAATCTCTGTATCAGAGATACAGAACAGGTCCAAACAACATAACAATATATGTTATTGTTTAGGATCAAAAGGAAACACCTCCAAACTGTGAATAATAGACAATGTAGCCCAGATCTCCTGCTGAAGGATGTTCTTGATAGCGGCTTGGGCATCGCATCATTGTAGGAATTACGTGGATATGTAAGTGTTTTGGAACTGCGATTACATTCGTTTGAACATATTAGCAGCAGTGCTCTAAAATGCAATAGGAACATATCCCAGTGGTGATGATCTTTAATTAATGACTTGCAATTACATTTAGTGTTAACATATGAGAAGTGCTGTAAATCATAGGAACTTGATGACTAGGGGCAGTTTTGAATGCATTCATAGTTAAAGAGTGTAGTAGTGTGACTGTTTACTGAGTGGTTGTGGTTGGAGATGATTGGTGGGTTTTACTGCAAATTACTTTCAGTCAGATGTTTGTGAGTTTGACTCCATCGAGAGAAAACACATATTTGTTGTTTGGGAATTGTGTGGTTTGACATATGCTTTTCTGTCTTTATTACCATACACTTAACCTTCTTTCTAACCCTAACCTCAGTACTGCAATGCCAAACCTGAACTCTAAGTTAACCATAATCTCAGTACTGTGACAGCTAACCTTAACCCTAAATTCACCCAGCAGGACAATGTCCCAAAGCACTCAGCAAAGATAACAAAGGAGTGGCTTTGGGACAACTCTGGGGATGTCCTTGAGTGGCCCAGCCAGAGCCCAGACTTGAACATCTCTGGAGCGATCCGAATACGGGTGTGCACCGACGCTCCCCGTCCAACCTAATGGAGCTTGAGAGGTCCTGCAAAAAAACAATGGGAGAACCAGACCAAAAGTAAGTGTGCCAAGCTTATAGCATTATACTCTAAACAAATGGGGTGTGTAATTGCTGCCAACGGTGCTTCAACCAAGTATTGAACAAAATTTATGCATACTTATATATGCACATTTTGGAATAAAACAGTAACATAAGGTCCTGGACGACATCATATCCACCATTGATAGAAAGCACTACACTGTGCAGCTGTTTACATCGATCTGTCCAAGGCATTTGATTCTGTTAACCATTGTGTTCTTATCAGCTGACTCAATAGCCTGGGAGTCTTTCACGACTACCTCGACTTGTTCTCTATCCCCCATGTCTCCATGGGGGTGCCACAGGGTTCGATCGTCGGGCCGACTCTATTTTCTCTCAACATTAACGATGTGGCTCTCGCTGTTGGAGACTCCCAGATTCATCTCTTTGCAGATGATACCCTTCTATATACTTCAGGTGTTTGATGCTGTGCTCTATAATCTCCAGGAGAGTTTTAATTCCATTCAGCATTCCATCCGTAACCTACATTTATTACTAAACTCAAAACTAAAACTAAGTACATGCTGTGTAATAGATTATTTTCGAACTGATACAATTCAATTATGAAAAAATGTCATTTAAAGGTGCAGAACATAGAAGCCATCTCAATTCTTAAAGTTGTTGGACATTTGCATGAACTTCATCAGCATTTAAGTTCTCATCCATAAGGGTCCTGTCAGTTCTTGTTCATCTATCAATTTGCAAGTGAATTATTTCAGCCAGAGCCCTATGTAGAATCATATGAAAAGCTTTGCTTGGTATCTCACATCCTGAGATCCAGTCAGCCAAATCTCCTTGTGATATATTGACGCAGTACAGAATAGTGACACCTCAGCGACGGGGGTCTTGGCTAGCGGTCCTGGAAGCACCCATTAATTGTTGTCTTTCCCATAATTGCATCCTAGTTGGTTCCGTGTGTGAACTTCTAAGTCAGTTTGAATGTTTTCGCTCATACATTCCTCGTCTGTCACTCACCAAGTGTGAAACAGACAGTCAAAGCCATGCCTCAGAACTGTCATAGCCCTGATGTATAAATAACATACGAACTAAGTAATAACAGACACAGCCCACTACATGTGCACAGTCGTGCACACGTGCACAAACATGCACCCACACCTCCCTCATCTAGTTCCTAAAAGCTGTATCAGATTAGGTGTCAGATGTTATGTAAAGAGTAGCTGGCCTTCCATTCACTTTTTCGACATGCCATTTCATCGCCCACCGCCACCACAGATGCTGGTGAACCACCCAACTGGCGTCCCGGGCTGTGACACCTGTAAGAGGCAATACTGCTTCCGCGACGCGCCTGGCAAACTCACCGAACGGAACTAGATGAGACGTTCTGAGATCTCATAGTGATTTGTGGCAACGCATGTCTCCCTTGAAGTTGCTCAACCAGAGCTGTTGTGACAGTGCGTAGGTAATAGAACGGACGGATGATGACTCGAGGACGAGTGTGAAATGATGAGGAATGAGCACTGGCTGGAGATGAGAGAAACTTTAGCATGAGGCGGACGGCAGCAGGCGCAGTTTGACAGACAGAGCGGTAACCTAGTAACCACACAGAGAGGGAATACATTTAAAATAGAACCGCCTCTCGTGTTCAGCCATGGTCTGGCCCACCTGTCAGAACCGGGCGGTCCCGGGGAACTGCGACGACGGCGGTCCAGACGTGGTAGGATCTCCTACTTCTCCCTCTCTCCTCGGCTGCTCTGTCAGCTGTGTCTGCTGGCTCCTGTCCCACTCCTCTGAGCATGTCCTGTTTATCGAACACGCCTCGCCCCGGTCTCTGAGATTCTCCTGCCAGCCGTCACATACAGTTCACCGCCATATATGTTGTTGTAGACAAAGATAAGACTCATTTGTCATAGGCATTTCCTGTTTTTATTTTTTGGACATTTCAGGACGTGCACATGGTGATGGGCTTGGGTATAATCAAATCCATTATAACGTAGTCAATTGCATTGATAAATAATAGACACAATTATAATAATATAAAATTAATTAGTAACTGTATCTGAAAAGTCCGTCAGAAAGGGTGTTTTTATTCTTGAAAAGGAGCATCTGAGAGGAAATCATTAAACAGAATGTAAACTTATTGTGTGTGAGTCACTCTGGATATACAGAGTCGGCTACAACTAAAACTTTAAATCATAAACTGTAGGCTCATAGCCAAGATACAGCAGTGCTCGAAAAACAATGTTAGACAACAACGGCCAGAGGTGTTCCCCCTGACAGCACTACAAGAAGTAGATTCCTACGTTCCATTTGCGTGAACCCAATCAACACAGTCCGGATGGAACAAACTTCTCCACCCGCTGATCTTCAGCAGCTCCAGAAAGTCGATCTCGGTAAACTCTGGGAAACTGACTGGATCCTGGCGAATTCAACCCCAAAGCAAATAAACAACGTAGGGAAAAAGAAAATACACAGGTTACGTCTGAACCGCAGCTTGTCTGCAAAAACAAGCTCCCTATTGGTGGGGAATCAGGCCTGTCAGGTCTGCATGGTGTTGATCTGCTTGAAGCTACAATGGAGGATTTGTTTTTTTGTGGAAAATCAACTCTGTTTTGGCAGAGAGCGGAGTAATGAGTGATGAGGATAAAACACGTTCGACCCGACTACCTGCCTGCCCACGTTCCTGTCTACGCCCGCCCCTCCGGTACTGTGTACGGACTCTGCCTGCCTGAAAACGACCCCTGCCCGCACGACCATTCTCTTGCCTTTTGCTATTTGTTGCATTAAATCTACATCGCGCAGTCGCGACTGGAAACATCTCTCTGTCTCTGGGGCGTTCATTACAAGTTTGGAATTCATTTGATTAAAAATCTTCAATTTTGAAAGTCTCCCACACCTTACGGACGTATACACATAATCATTTCTGTAAATATAATCAAACTGTAGGAAACAGAATAGCTGATATACATAGATCCACGTATGGTTCGTTTGAACAATATCCTTTGAACATAACGAAGATCATTCCCACTGCCTGAGTTTCTGTTCATTCTTCGGTTAATTAATTAATTTGGTATTTAGTTAGACACAATGGTTTGTGTTTGGTTAAACTCACAGAAGAAGAGTCCTTTCATCTGACAAGAAGGTACAAACAAACTAGCTAAAAGCTAACTTAAACTTAGTGCTCATCTGCATTTGCAAAAGATGTGCCGTTTTTACACCTTTTGTATGTTTGTGGACAGACAACTTAAATGGGAACTCTTTGAAAGACTGGGATTATATTAGGTCTGGCTTAAAGCAAATTCAGCAGTTTAGGCCCTGGAAGACTTTCCCTCATTGAAGGACACATAAGATCTGCTCTCCTACCAAACAATTCGGTATGAGAATGTCATGCCATTGGTCTGTTATCGGAAGCTTGAAGTGTAATTAGGTCACGCTGCAGGACAATGATTTTAAACACAAAAGTTAGTCACACTCAGAATTTCGCAAAAGATACAAAGTGGTTTGAAGTGGCATAGAAGTATTCTTGGCACCCATTGAGATGCTTTCCAGAACCTAAAGCAAGCAGTTCAAGCTCATAAACCCTCGAATGTCACTGAAATACAGCAATACTGCAAGAAATGAGAGTTGGTTACGGTTGTTTCTGCTAAACCTGGGACAAGCAGGTATCTAGTTCAGGGGCAGACTCAATTTTCACACAATTCTAGTTGTTGATGGATAACTGTTTTTGTCTCAGAACAGATTTTTCTGTTCGTCTCATATTACATTTGGAATGAAGATCTGACACCATTCAGTGTGACAAACAAGCAATAACAGAGGAAATCAGGAAAGGGCAAATACTTTTTAATGGGAACTGCACTTTAAGAGTCAAAGGGTAAATATGTAACTAAAATGACAATATAATCCAGTTCCCAGACTGTACATGTATGCATTCGGCTATATTGTGGAATGTAAAAATGTGCTGCAAATTCAGTATGTCATAAATTAAACATTTACATTTTTCTGTCTGCTTTGATTAGGCCAGTCATGGCTACTTATATAATAATTCAATTTCCACTGTGTGTCTGTGTGTGCCCATGAGTGTGTGTGTGTGTGTGTGTGTGTTCATTTGTAAGTGTGGATCTCAGCTAATGTCAAGGACCTGGGCCTGTATTTACACAGGCTCACATAGTCCGTTTGTGACTAATGGGGAACAATAAAGAAATGAGAGTGTATGGAAACAGCTACAAATCCATAACATAAATCTAATATAGATCTGCAAGGCAGGGTAATCTGCATGTCATCCGAGACACATTTCTGAAATGTTTATTTATTTATCTTTGCTTGGTGCTGAGAGTGAGAGAAACGAAGGAACGTCCGGCTGCATTTCGGAATGAATGGAAACATTGAAACACAATACACAAACCGTTCTTTTTCAGATTCAACAATTGTTTCTGGTCTTCCCTTATTGCTAGCAATTCAATTTAGTAAAACACCACCGTTCCACAGTTATTGCACACATATTTTGGACATTTTCTGAAACAACAATGCAAAACAATTTGCATAATGTCTCGTTAAGTGAAGGTAAACATATACTGGTTAGCATAAGGTATTAAAACGCCAGAGTTTCACCCCCCCCCACAGACACACACACACACACTGTGTTATTATACTTTTGTCACTGGTTGCTCTGGGTACATTGTAAACACAACGTCAAGTGAAATCCATGCTGTTAATAGTTCGCAGAGAATCATTCCAACTGAGCACTTCAGAACATCTCAAGTTCACTTTCCCATCCGTTGCCTAAAACTGTTAAGTAAATGTTAATTACGAGCGTTCTCACATTAGATCTCCTCGCTTACATTATAGATCATATTTATTATTGTATTATTATTGTGATGGACAAACATATGGGAGCCAATCCTGAATTATTACTAGTCGACTGAAAATAATTCATTTTAAATAAATAATAATTCAGTTAAAAACAGGGATCGTTTGTACATCGTAATAATCCACTATAATTTTAGATATCTGATGTGCAATCCCTCTATTCAGCATATATTGTGGATGTGGCTTTTAAAAAATAGATCTTTTAGGTATTCAGAAAATGTGCTACTGGTTCTCAGACTAGGCTGCGTTTAGTTAACTGATTCACCACTGACCAGTTCCAGACCAAGGCCCGGTCGTTGGAACAGTTTGGAATCCAGTATCATGTAAGCAATTGTATATTTCATGTTCAATAGAATGTTCTAATAGATGTTTTGTAAAACAAAAAAGACACTTTTGTTCTTACACGCCAGTTAATGTCTGAGGTGATAACCACTGAGGTATTTTCTCCTGCACTGCAAAGAGGTTTTGAATTTGTCAGCTGTTTTTGTTCCAATGGTGCCGGCAAGCAAAACAAGACGCGATACCTTTACACGGAGAGTGCATCAGCCATTACCTGGACACATATTCGCCATTAGCAAGTTTGTGTCAGAAGTGGGCTTTCAAGAATTGTTGTTTCTGCTGTATGTTTTTTTATTCTCAGACGAGTATGTCATTGTTCCTGTCCTGACAGGATTCTGGATCCGGTTTTAGCCAGGTAACTATGCACACTGTCAGCTGAACTCTTTGCGTACTGCTGCCACAACAGACCCAATAATGGTTCAAAGATACCAGGCACATTTCAACTGTTGGAGACAGCAAATCCACTGCACCAGAGATAACAAATGGCTTACTAGAAATCCAAATAAGGACTACTGTCTGTCAGCCGCTGGCGTATCACATAACTCCGTTAAAAAAATACTGGGCCACAAATGTGATTAAATAGAAACATTCTGGCCAATGTCCAGAAGCCACTGCCAGCTGGGGCCCCTGGGCTAAAACATCAGCTAGCTGGGGCCCCTGTGCTAAAACATCAGCCAGCTGGGGCCCCTGTGCTAAATCATCAGCTAGCTGGGGCCCCTGGGCTAAAACATCAGCTAGCTGGGGCCCCTGTGCTAAATTACCAGCCAGCTGGGGCCCCTGTGCTAAATCATCAGCTAGCTGGGGCCCCTGGGCTAAAACATCAGCCAGCTGGGGCCCCTGGGCTAAATTACCAGCCAGCTGGGGCCCCTGGGCTAAAACATCAGCTAGCTGGGGCCCCTGTGCTAAAACATCAGCCAGCTGGGGCCCCTGTGCTAAATCATCAGCTAGCTGGGGCCCCTGGGCTAAAACATCAGCTAGCTGGGGCCCCTGTGCTAAAACATCAGCCAGCTGGGGCCCCTGGGCTAAAACATCAGCTAGCTGGGGCCCCTGTGCTAAAACATCAGCTAGCTGGGGCCCCTGGGCTAAATCATCAGCTAGCTGGGGCCCCTGTGCTAAAACATCAGCCAGCTGGGGCCCCTGGGCTAAATCATCAGCTAGCTGGGGCCCCTGTGCTAAAACATCAGCCAGCTGGGGCCCCTGGGCTAAAACATCAGCTAGCTGGGGCCCCTGTGCTAAAACATCAGCTAGCTGGGGCCCCTGGGCTAAATCATCAGCTAGCTGGGGCCCCTGTGCTAAAACATCAGCCAGCTGGGGCCCCTGGGCTAAAACATCAGCTAGCTGGGGCCCCTGTGCTAAAACATCAGCCAGCTGGGGCCCCTGGGCTAAATCATCAGCTAGCTGGGGCCCCTGTGCTAAAACATCAGCTAGCTGGGGCCCCTGGGCTAAATCATCAGCTAGCTGGGGCCCCTGTGCTAAAACATCAGCCAGCTGGGGCCCCTGGGCTAAAACATCAGCTAGCTGGGGCCCCTGTGCTAAAACATCAGCCAGCTGGGGCCCCTGGGCTAAATCATCAGCTAGCCTCTGCATTATGACCCTGTTGACAATGTGACAGGGATAAAGAGGGTGGGCAGACTCCATTGAACTCACTTTATGGTATGGAACCACTTTCTGGATTTTGGGTAAACTCCTCTTAAGATCAATTAAGAAGGTGACGCATCCACAGCGGGCTCAAACATATTCTCCCTCCAGTATGTCATATTATTTTAAAGATGTTTTATTTATTCACCTGCCCTCCCTCCCACTCACACACACCCAGGGACACAGAGAGAGGGGAAATCATTGCCCGTGAGAGATACAATCTTGGATGGAAGATAAGGCCATTTTGGCGCCGTGGAATCTTTCATTCATCACTATTCTAATCGGTCACTTGGGACAGGTGCATATAATAAATGTATATATATAAATATATATATATATATATCATATAATAAATAGTCAACTGTGGCAGTAATAGTTGAAAGCATAGGGAGAGAAAGAGGGCATACAGATCCGGGGGAGCTTTCCGTGTTTGTTTAAACACAATGAATTTGGAGAGCAATCAAACAGAACTTTCGGATATTTATGATGTGAGCCTTCATCTGTAACTGAATGAAGGAGGTACTGAAGACAGCGACGTCTTCCAGCGCTCAAAGCCGGGCTCGGATAAAGTTCAAGAATACCACTTACTGTAACCCAACTGAACTTTTAAAAATCATCTCTCACAGTGATTGACAAGTGCTGTGACCAGTGACCACACATCCCACGTAATGCAACTATTATTGATACAATGGCAGTAGGCCCAGGCGTACTGTGACTGAGACGTGTATTTTGCATAGCTATTGGCGGGGACAGTGTTTTAGAAGCAACCAAATTCACAGTGGCTGACGCATCGTAGCCCGATTCAGTCACAACAGATGACAGATGCTCGTCATCGGTCACAACACGCAGACGGCTCAGATATCTTCACACGCTGGCATCTCGAAAGACAAACCAGCTTTCATGGTAATGCACATATTCAAATGCGGCGTACTCAACAACATGTAGTCTGTGTAAATGCCCGTGGACGGTATATTGTACGCGCACCGCTCGGTCACATGTCATGAGTGTCGTGTTCTGTCGCTAATGCAGGTGGGAAATCGTGACTCAACGGGATTGAAATATAAAGGCCGTTGAGAAAATAGCGTCCTATAGCTCCAAAGACAGAAGTAATCCTCAGGCCAATCCGGGCTCATCCCAGCAAGCCATTATGTCTGCGTGACCCACAATGCAACTCTCTGAAAAAAGCCTCTCTCAGACATGCCAGCTCTCCCTCTGCCTCTGCTTTATTTCCATTTCAAAGATTTCCCACATAACCAGTCCACATGGCCTGGGTCTATGGTATTAGGCTGATGGCAAAGGCCAGATGTCTGGCTCATTCTAAAACTACCTCTGAAAGCACTTAAAGACACTGCGAGGGAGGTGAGTCTATCTATCTAGCGCCGTATCGCTGCCAAGTCAACGCGACGCTAGCAGCTAGCTCCGCCTGACCTGACTTCAAAGGTAGAGCGGGGCTGTGAAGCTTGGCTAAGCCATTACGACCTATTAAGGGTAATCCAGGCCACCGGAGAGAGGGAAGCAGACGAATGTTCAATGTTGCCTTGTGTTACAGTTCGGTTCAACTTATCATCGCGTCAATTAAAGTGAGATTTCCATGGATTCAGTCCAAATGTTATGACAAAGACAAGCCCACATAAAACAACTTTATGAACATTTGAAATGGAATTCATATTTGTTCAAATACCGGGAGGGATAATTAAGTTTTAATTTGACATGAGTGAGAATAGTATCCATTATTTGTTTTCACCAGTGAATGTGAGAGATTTTAACTGGTTGACCCTCGTATCGTTCGTAAGTCCTAACAGTCACTGTGGCTGAACAGACTGTTTTGGCTACGTTACAGATCTGGGCCATTAGGACATGCAAGAGTCCGTGACGGAATTCAAACAAGGCTCTGCTTCGGGGGGTTATTTGATGTGGGTGGTTTCTTTTGGCGCTTCTTCGTGTTCCAGTTACAAGCAAAAGCGGCAGTTGTCGAGCGTAGTGAAAGTTCAGTGAAGCCAGCTTTGTTGTGGACGTATCCCCTCCTGGTTTTCTCACCATCGCAGGAGAGCTTATTGAGTTCTGTGTGAAGGCTAAAGTAAGCATGTTGGCGGGAGGGTGGCCTAGTTTGTCAAGAGCTAGAAAGTTGCCACTGAGGTTGAGCAGGCAGAGTGAAGCAGGAGCGGTTCCAGCATGAAACGAACAAAGAAACAAAACAGCACAGGAGGTGATGTAGCCCAGCAGGCAGGCGTCCATCTTGCTTTCCTCAAACACACAACTATCCATTTACCCCCATGCTCTATGAATCAACCGTGCCCCTGGAATCAATCCCTTTCGCTGGGAACTTCAAACAAAGAAAAGCACAACTTATATACAATTCGGGTTTTCAATAAATTAGCCGGCTGGCTGGATTAGAGGGGAATTAATCACACGTGTTGTTAACATTTCGGTCTCAAGACATTTTTTGTTTAAACATAGATTTTACTGGACGAATTTGACGCTTCCTGTTTTGTTCCGTTTGACGTGTTTCTCAACTAGGATGTTTTCCATGGTGGAAATATTGTGTAAGGGTGGTATTCACATTTTGTTCTTAGGATTTGACTGAACACGCACTGACTTGGGCAGCTCTCTGTAAGGGGTTGTCTTAACGTCTCCATTATGTGATGAAGTCCAGTCAGATGGCTGAAGGGGTGGAGGACGATATAAAAACACAAAGTGGAGAAACGTGAGACAAGTGCAATTGCTGAACATGTCCAAAATGTGTTTTGATAACTTTAAAGTGGAACTGTTCCATGTAGACTAAACTGTCCTTCACATAATACGGGAGCAGTGTTCTGCTAATTTCACAACGTACAAATATTACACTTGTCTTATCGCCAAGCACGTTAGCCACGTACACTTGCCAATCATGTCCTGTATAGTGTCTGGTATGTGACAGAATTCCCATTATGCAGTTAAAAAAAATTTCACCAGCTCATTTATAACATGTTCATAGAAGCGCGTAATCCATAATAATCAGTGGTCAAATGACATGCAACAAGTCCGCATTCCAAGTAAACGGCAATGCTTTTTATTGGCAAGTATTTAAAGCTTGAAACGGCACTAGAAACAGAATTAACAAGGGCAGAATCAGAGGAGCCTCTCATAGTAAACCGGTTGGTTAAATTCTCAGTTTATCCATTAAGATCATATGGAAATTGCATTATATGGTGAAATCAGGAAATCAAACCTCCACTCACTCCCACCAGAGCCTTTTTTATAACCTTAAACTAACACACCAAATTCCATTAGTCAACTTATCATAAACCCGTTGATATTTTGAATAAAGTGTGCAATACAGGGTAAAAAAAAGAGACAAACGTTAAACGTCTGGGAGGCCCAAGGAGAGGTTAGGCGAAGTCTGCCACAGAGCGGCGTACCTTCTACGAGACGCTCTGCAGATGCACTGACACTGCTTAGGTCCTGGATGGGCGGCATGACTAGATGAACACACAACAGGAATATACAGGCGTTATCTGGTCAGGCAGCCCGTGTTCATGGCTGGGATTCCCCTGGACAATGAGCGTTTGAATATATACAAAATATAAATGATTCTGATGAGTCGTGCATTGGCATCTTAATGGAACATTTACGTATTTTAGCTTAGCGCACATGATAGATTACGAGCAATGACTTCTGAGAACTGTCGAAATTCTTCAACGCAGATAAAAATGCCTCGTTCACCATTTGTAAACATGATAATCAGGAATGTTATTTTAAAGTCTATGGGAGAAAACAAGATGACAGACTTGGGGAGTCTTGCGGTTTGTTAATGAATTGTTCTTGTGTCTTGTGAAAAACACTTTAATATCATGAGCATACAGTTTTTGATTAAACAGTGTTTCTCCTGTTTACAACATGTTTCTTGTCTTTACACCGTAAAAGTGCGTTTCCCCTCTTCAACAGTGTGTTTCATATCTTTAACAGTGGTTTTCCTTCTTAAACAGTGTTTCCCCTCTTAAACAACATGTTTCTCTTTATAACAGTGCGTTTCCACTCTTTAACAGTGTGTTTCCCGGGAAAAAAAGTTTTCGGTAAAGTATCAGCAAGTTTTCAGTAAGTAAAACATTAGAGTGTGTGTTGCTCTGCTGCCGTTCCTGGCCTCCCAGATGAGCTGATAACTGCTAACACTGCCCTGTGCGAAGCCGTTTTGACTGGCGGGTTGCTGACATCTGAACAGTTCACCAGAGTTGTACTGAGCAGCCTGCAGACCTCTGGTGCTCCCCAGTCTACATCGTATCATGATGTTGTAACGTGGTTCTTTTTTTAAACGCTAGCAGGCCGTTCCCAAGTGGCCGCCGCTACACAAAGCCGAACCAGCATTCCCAAGCCCGGCGCACAACTACCGCCGTGGATTCCGATACAGGCAAATGAATAGCTTGGCACACAACTAGGTCGAAGTCATTCGCGCAGACTTGCCTTATTGACCCGCCACACAGAGCCACATTAAAACTGTCTGGAGTGCTATAAATCTGCCCAATTAGCTGATTGGCTTTTATACACCTCCCTTTTTCTGCCCATATTCCGGTCGCCTATATGCGTTACTGCCGGGACCACACCGAGGCGTTCCCGTGGTCAAAAAGTGTAGGAATCGGGAGAACAAGGGATCGTTGGCGTCAATCGAGGTCGACCCATTCACAGAGCAGAACCGCACAAGGTCCACATGTCAAGGCGCTTTTCATCAGAGTAGGCAACATAATTTAATGACTACTTTTGCAAATACTGTAAATATGTGTAGACCGCACATTTTAATATAGCAAAAATTACTTCTTCAGATTGGTTATTGATTTGGACATGGTAAAACTGTGTTATTTATCAAAATGTATTGGTTACATGTAGCAGCGACGGCAGCATTTTACCTTCCGTTTAAGACATATGAATTGAACTCGCAACATCAATCTCTAATGACGCTGTGGTTAATCAAGTAGAGAATTGCTGAATGCGGTCAGGAACAAGCATTTATTTTGACCATCTACCTGAAATGATCTGGTTTCGGTCTGCCTGCCCATTTGGTTGTGACCTTGCTGATACATTTCTATGCCTAAATCAATACTCTAATTACAAATGCTCAACATTGACTACAATACAATGGTGGACTACGAAGACAAAGCGCTGGGACTTTCATTGTTTTATTTAAATCTTCTTTGACTGCGGCTTGCATCAAGTCCTCTAAAGAAACCAATCTCAAACCCAGTGATGCAACCGATATTAAAGAATAATATCAAATCAGTTCATTCATTTTTCAATTCCATGAGCCATGACACACCACTCTAAGGACAAGTAATGCCGATTTTTCTCTCTTTGAGAAGACATTCCATCTGTGGCTGATTGAAAAGACGGACTGCCCCTGGGTTCAGATGGTCTATTACGCGGCACGCCGGTCTGAGCTCTCCTGTTCTCCTCCTCAACAGACAGACCGTTAAAACGATGCGGGGACTGAGAGAGACACGGCAAGAACAGGGGTGGGAACGGAGAGGCACAAAGACAGGAGACAGAAGGGAAGAGAGAAAAAGAAAGAGTAAACAGATAAAGAGGTAATAGTCGCCGAGATGTATGGGTAGCGTGGCTAGGTACTAGGATTGCCCCTGAAAAGCAATTGCGGGACAGACTTTACAGACATTGCTTTGGTCTCAGGCAGACATTTATTTCGCTAACACGTTGTCTAGTGAAATGAAACCCGCTATCAGCAGAGGTTTCTATAGAAAGACAAAGGAATGTGTGAGGCGTCGTGTATGATCCATATGCAATTACATACAGTTCTGGATCTCATTCTATAAGCAAAGACTATCAGCTGAAGATGCAGGGCAAATGTGATCTCCATGTGTCTCATTTTTGCAAAGGGCGCTTCAATATCCTCTAATATGGATTTTATTTACACATATGGAAATATGTTAATGTGACATTCAGTTTATTGGAAACTGTGTTGCTTGCCATGATTTGAAATACTATTGTAAAAAAAGAAATCAGTTTTTGTCTATCGTTGACCAAGAGCAAGAGAGAACCAGGAGCTGGTCCAAAGCTTGTGATGTTCTACAGTAAAGGTCTTACATAGTTGAACTTCACTCAGGGGATCCAGAGAAAAGGGAGGAAAGTTCTTTAGTGAATTCTAGGCCCGAAGAATGTGTGTGGTCGGGTGCCAGAACTTCTGAGACTCTTCTCCTGTTGTTCATAGCACTGTTACAAATCATCTTGAGTATTTTTTGAAAATAGGGAAATTCTTTTTTTTAAACGGCGTAGAACAATTGCGATGAATAGACAATGAAATCAGTTTCGCAGACAGTGCACATGAGCCGAACTGGCAAACAAAGGTCAAGTGACAAACTGTTTTCAGCTGAAGCTGTAACTTTTCTTTTTTTTGACCTTTTCCAGTCCCTAGATAGCTGTCGGAAAACATGTGTCTACATGAGGTAGATGCCGGTAATATAACACGTGACCTTTTATGATTTCACTAATAGTTACCTCCACAACATATTTACAGCATAGAAGGTTAACAACATTACACCGTCCTCCAGTTGGCAACCTTTATTTCTCTTTTAAAACCTGTTTGCGAACTAAACACTTCCGCTAGCTCGACTCCTGCATGGTTAATGGTCTCTCATGTACTCAAAATAATAAATAAATTATTAACTCTTCCTGCCATACAGGTGCTTAGGACTCTGTACGTGTGAGTGGGTGTGTATGTGTGTGTGTGTGTGTGTGTATATACAGTATATGTGTGTATACAGTATATGTGTGTATACAGTATATGTGTGTATACATACAGAAATGTGCTTGTGTTATTAGTTTAGTGTGTGAACCACGTATAATAAACTATGGGTAAGGCATTCATGTGTGTGTGTGTGTATGTTCTGTCTGTGGTGTTTAAGACATCATTCAGGTAAGTTTGTCCCAATATAGACTGACATCATTCAGGTAGGTTTGTCCCAAAATAGACTGACGTCATTCAGGTAGGTTTGTCCCAACATAGACTGACATCATTCAGGTAGGTTTGTCCTAAAATAGACTGACGTCATTCAGGTTGGTTTGTCCCAACATAGACTGACATCATTCAGGTTGGTTTGTCCCAACATAGACTGACATCATTCAGGTTGGTTTGTCCCAACATAGACTGACATCATTCAGGTAGGTTTGTCCCAACATAGACTGACATCATTCAGGTAGGTTTGTCCTAAAATAGACTGACGTCATTCAGGTTGGTTTGTCCCAACATAGACTGACATCATTCAGGTAGGTTTGTCCCAACATAGACTGACATCATTCAGGTAGGTTTGTCCCAACATAGACTGACATCATTCAGGTAGGTTTGTCCCAATATAGACTGACATCTTTCAGGTAGGTTTGTCCCAATATAGGCTGATATCATTTATGTGAGTTTGTGACACACAGCCATCATTTAACAACCTTTACAGAGTACCGGGTAACGGAATGAAATATAAAAAACAAATGACAGAACTGCAAATGATAGATTATTGCTGTTGTTTGTTTTAATTCCTTTTTTACAGCCAAACCAACATATTAGCCTACTGTTGAAGAGATTTGGGATATCCAGGTATAGATGACAGGTTAAAATCCCCTTCAAATACTCCTGCCCCAAACGGAACCGGTTAGAACATGTGTTGAATACTGCAGAGATGGACACTACTAACAGCCTGAAATTGAAATTAACAAACTATACATGATATCAGATTTAGGTTCTGGTCATCACAGCGGTGAATGAGCTTCTCTGATAGCAGTTGTGAAGATGACAGTGTTCCTTCATTCCACCTTCTAAGTAAGTGGGCAACATTTGAAAAGGTTTTCTTGTCTGAGTGAGGGTCGCGCAGTATATATATATGATGACGTCGCTTCTGTGACAGATATGATGTTTAGAGTTATAATACCTACCAATTCGATTTCATGCCTACAAAATAAGTCAAATAACGACCACACAATCCCGTATCAGGAAACACACATATACAGTGTCAACATTTGTGATAACAGTGAGTGATGTGCAGATAAATTATGACATAAAGCAATACCCTGTGGTGTTTGAAACAGAATTAGCCTATTTCTGTCTTTTGTGAAGACAATTCTGTTGTGAACAGACACACGGAAGCACTCATGCCGTTGTTCTATGCGCCCAAATGGTGATTGGTTTCTTTGAATTGCTTTGCAAAAGCACAACACAATAGGAATATATTTGGTAACTCGAAGTCAGAAAATTGTATGTAAATCACGTGAGTCACCGCCACTGACATTCGAATCGTTGTATTTTCATCATCGTACGGTGCTAGTGGGACAGTCATTTGTTTCTCTGGTTTAAATTAGATTAGATTTGAAATCGAACTGGTTCTTCGAAGGAAAGTTTCAATTTGCAACCTTTTTTTGCACATTTGTGAATTTCTGTATTTGCCATTTTGAAATGAGTCTTTATTTCAGCTAACTAATGTGGCCTGAAGTACAGTTCATGTAAAATGAACATAACATCAAAGGTGTGATGTGTGTATTACATCTTGTGTGAGATGTACCCTTTTGTCGTCATCTTGGTCTATAAATATCTCTCAAGTCCCAAAAACTGGTCCCTATGAATTGCTGCGTCGTTCTGCTTTTCAAAGTTCCTCTTTAAGAAACATTGTTATGTAGCCCTATAAAAAGATTCCCACAAGTGTTCTAGGGAAAAACACTGATACTCTGCAACAATTTGAGTTTAGTCAGAGTTTGAATTTCAAAGCGCTGTTGTTGTGTTAGCTTATATAAACAGTGACAACCACCCCGATCCCACTTAATGGAATACGGTCTGTGTTTCATTATATCGACTCAATACACTTTCAATCCTGGAGCTTCCACTCTCTATACTCAGTGGGGTTGCGAGCCTCAGAGTCGGCTTCCATTGTGAAACGTTACAGGTGTATGAGATGGAGTCAGGCAGGCAGGCCTCTGTGGTGGTTGAAGGTGTGCAGAGGTGGGTTCATCCCATCTACCGGGTTCACGGTGAGAGCGCTGCTTCATAATTATTTCCTGCTACACTACCCTTCCTAGGAACTTCCTCTGCTTGAGTATCCTCTACTGGCACCGTCAGTGTTCTGGAGTTGCCAGATCCGAGTCAACAGAATCTCTCAAATCTCTCTGAGGTGTCACGTGTTACGCATATTGTGTTCATAAATCCCTTAATAGTGGTACATCAGAGTAATGACTGTAAGTCTAGTTTGTTAAGTCAAGCCACAATCAACACACAATTGTGACTTGAGTACTCACACCTTCCAAAATGAGTATACATTGTCGGCAAACACCTGTGAACGTTCATTCTATTTTTATCCCATCAAATAAATGTTGTCGCTTCTTCAGTCATTATGACAGGGAATGGGGATTTGCTTCTTCTACTGATTTCAAAAGCTACCTCAGCGTAATTTAACCACTGGCAGACCCCGTCCAGAAGCTGTTTGGCACAGTATTCCCTTACACAGCTAAGTACCCTGGCCTTGAACTTCATTGAAACCTGTTGATGTGTCTGGTTTTGTCTTAGATTGCAATGTTGGGAATTTCACTGACAAAAGATTTCCATGCAATTTAAAGGAAGCTGTCGAGAGATAGATTTAGTCAATTGCACTGTGAAATGAGGCACACACAGACACACACACACAATCACAGCTTTCCACAGGCGGCAGAGTGAGCCATAGTTTAATTTTGTCATGTATAATGTGAATAGCAGTTGGATGTCTCTGGTATAATGAGTTCTCAGTAGAACAACATCCTAACGCTACCATAGCATGACCTCAGATTGTAACTGAATGAAAACGTTGAACTCCTGTTACAGTAAGGGTTTAGCTCCCGGCTGTAAAAAGGAATGAGAAAATTATACAACTGAATAATCCACTTTAAATTAGAGCCATGGCGGTGGGCTTCTAGTGAGTTCTATAGCATTAAGTGGTCTAATGTGATGATATCATCCGCTATATGTTTGTATGGAACAGGGAGGTTCCACTTATCATACTACACAAGACTACATATTTCATGGAAGAAACCTCAAATTGTTAGATAATAGTTCCACGCTCGTAAAATTTGCACTGCTAGCTGACAAAATAATTTGGTTGTAAAAATGGATGCAGTCATGTTTCGAGTTTTTTTTTTACATTGATTTGCATAATGTATCCCCCTTAAACATAAGGTATAACATTTTGTAAGTTAATGTTGTTTAGATGAACCACAAAGCCCTGGTTTTACATTTTAACATTCATGTAAAACTACAGTATATATTGTATACTTTCATTACAGAAAAAATATGAAACTGGGAACTGGGAACAATGCATCGTTGTGTACAGTTCTCATAATTTAATCAAAGAACAAGATTAACCAAAGACCTTTGGGAGGCTTTTACAGCCGACCACTAAACACATGAATAAGAATTAGCAAGCTTATAATAAAATGTAAATGAAATGGTCCTCGGAAGCATACTTTTTTAAAAGTCCTTTTTTATTTACATTGTGTATGTACAACCCAGAAACAAAGGGGTAACATGAAGAACATTTGAAAGGTGCAAAAAAAAAATATCTGCACAAAATAATAACAGTAAAGTGGTTTTAGCGCTTTAAGTGTCATCACGCTTCAAAGTAAAGCTCAAAATTGAATGAGCGCAGAGCGGGCGGATAAAAAGAACAAAAAAACTATTTTTTACGAGGTCTCTGAGACTGCTAACTGCAACATTTTATTTCCCACTATAACAGGGGTGTGAACAGTGTGAACAGTTAGAGGTCTCTCGGGTTGCGAGTCAGGGGTTTGTAACTATGGCAACATATGACAATATCCACCCAGACGTACGCCATCTACGACATTTGTGGGACCGGACAACAGAACCAGTGACAGAGAGGAGGAGACGCGTGGATCCACAAAATACATTCTATTCATTATAAATAGATTGAGAGAAAGACGGGGAGATAAAGAGACAAAGAGATGGACACAGGGACTGGCAGACTGGGAGACAGGCAGACACTGGGAGAGATAGATAGTGAACAAGAGGAGAGAAATGGGAGAGAGAGAGAGAGAGAGAGAGAGAGGGAGAGAGAGAGAGATAGACAAGCAGACCCAGGGAGAGATAGATAGTGAACAAGAGGGGAGAAACGGGAGAGAGAGAGAGAGAGAGAGAGAGGGAGAGAGAGAGAGAGAGATAGACAGGCAGACACTGGGAGAGAAAGATAGTGAACAAGAGGGGAGAAACGGGAGAGAGAGAGAGAGTGAGAGGGAAGAGAGAGAGAGAGAAAGAGAGGGATAGTGTTCGAGATGGGAGAGAGAGACAGGGAGGGAGAGTGATAGAGAGAGAGAGAGAGAGAGAGAGAGACCAGTACTGATTTACTGACTTCCTGGCATTTCTTTGCACTGAGGGTTATCTGCGGTAGACCTGATGAAACAGCCGTCACATGTATTTTCTACCTGTCTCAAGCACGCTTTTCCATTAGCTCAGAGACATTTAGTACTAGGAGTTGTTTTACCTTAATGCTGGTACATTTACTATAGATGGTCATTATCCAGTCTGACTGGAAGATGAGTTTAAAAATCGTGCAGAATTGTTTTGGGAGGATTCCATTTTATGGACAATTACAGCCATATCTGTCTCTTGACATTGGAGGCAGTGTAATCTAGGTGATAACTGTGGTGTTCTGACAAATCACTGAGTCTAGACGTAAAGTATTTCACGTTTTCATACATATATATTAGATAAACGTAGCGTGTGTTTCTGGAACTCTCTCTGGACCGACTCCTGGTCTACTGACCTCCGGACGGCTCTGTTAATCCTTGGCAGACAGGAAGATAATTGAATCTTGAATAGGCCATTATCTTCCTCGGTTTACCTCAGCAGGGGACTAACACTTCGAAACCTGGGGTTGACCTTTGGTGACCTCTCTTCCCTCTGTTGGTTTATGTCTGGGTCTGTCAGTTCACACGGAAATACACTGAAACACACAGGCACACACACACACACACACACACACACACTTCAGTCCCTTCAGCAATGTCCAAGTGGCTGGTGTCGGTCCCAGTGGGCTGTTGGTGGCACGTCGAAAGCTATCTGACACACCTGTGACTACTGGGGGAACGAAGTCTCACATTCCCTTCCTGGTCAGATATAAATGAACAGTCACATAGACACTAGCACACATATTCATACACTCCCGCACAAATCCCCCAGAGAATGCACCAAAGTCATCTGCACACAACACACAGACCCAAGTACACACAACGGAGGGAGGTCTCAGGACCAGAGTAAATACTCCCTTCTTGTCTCATTGCACGTGTGCGGCCTCAGGGAATGACATGAAAATGTGTCCACAAGGTGCGGCTATGTGACTTTCTTAAACATATACCACTGTCTTACACATGCAAAGGATTATTAAACATATACCACTGTCTTACACATGCAAAGGATTATTAAACATATACCACTGTCTTACACATGCGAAAGGATTATTAAACATATACCACTGTCTTACACATGCAAAGGATTATTAAACATATACCACTGTCTTACACATGCAAAGGATTATTAAACATATACCACTGTCTTACACATGCAAAGGATTATTAAACATATACCACTGTCTTACACATGCAAAGGATTATTAAACATATACCACTGTCTTACACATGCAAAGGATTATTAAACATATACCACTGTCTTACACATGCAAAGGATTATTAAACATATACCACTGTCTTACACATGCAAAGGATTATTAAACATATACCACTGTCTTACACATGCAAAGGATTATTAAACATATACCACTGTCTTACACATTATTAAACATATACCACTGTCAAACACATGCAAAGGATTATTAAACATATACCACTGTCTTACACATGCAAAGGATCTCGATCAACACAGGAATGTCTAACTTACAGTTTTTTTGGCTCCGATGCGGAAGGGCCAGAAGCAAGTCTTCACATTACCACCTGGTACGTTCTCACGTTACCACATGGTAAGTTCTCACGTTACCACATGGTAAGTTCTCACATATACCACCTGGTAAGTTCTCACGTATACCACCTGGTAAGTTCTCACATTACAACCTGGTAAGTTCTCACATATACCACCTGGTAAGTTCTCACGTATACCACCTGGTACGTTCTCACATTACCGCCTGGTAAGTTCTCACGTATACCACCTGGTAAGTTCTCACATTACCACCTGGTAAGTTCTCCACCTGGTAAGTTCTCACATTACCACCTGGTAAGTTCTCACGTATACCACCTGGTAAGTTCTCACATTACCACCTGGTAAGTTCTCACCACATGGTAAGTACCCACCTGGTAAGTTCTCACATTACCACCTGGTAAGTTCTCACGTTACCACATGGTAAGTTCTCACGTTACCACATGGTAAGTTCTCACATATACCACCTGGTAAGTTCTCACGTATACCACCTGGTAAGTTCCCACGTATACCACCTGGTAAGTTCTCACGTATACCACCTGGTAAGTTCTCACGTATACCACATGGTAATTTCTCACGTTACCACATGGTAAGTTCTCACATTACCACCTGGTAAGTTCTCACGTATACCACCTGGTAAGTTCTCACGTATACCACATGGTAAGTTCTCACGTTACCACATGGTAAGTTCTCACGTATACCACCTGGTAAGTTCTCACGTTACCACATGGTAAGTTCTCACGTATACCACCTGGTAAGTTCTCACGTATACCACCTGGTAAGTTCTCACGTATGCCACCTGGTAAGTTCTCACGTATACCACCTGGTAAGTTCTCACGTATACCACCTGGTAAGTTCTCACGTTACCACATGGTAAGTTCTCACGTATACCACCTGGTAAGTTCTCACGTATACCACCTGGTAAGTTCTCACGTATACCACCTGGTAAGTTCTCACGTATACCACCTGATAAGTTCTCACGTATACCACCTGATAAGTTCTCACGTATACCACCGGGTAATTACACAAATCAATTGTGTTTACATGGCGGCTAAATGATGAAAGCTGAATATTACACAGAAACGCTTGACAGTTTAAATGAAGTACGTTTTAATTTGTTGTTTTTGGCTCACATAATATCACAACTTTCATAATATCACAACCTTTGTTCATCAAAGTCTTTTTTTCCGTGAAACTGAGGGGAAACGCTTAATGTATTTCTGATTAAATGTCTCTGAATGAGATAACTCCAGCGGTTTATATCTACCAACAGTGGTCCGAGGAAAGACGAAACCACAAACCGGCGACAGGGAGCACAAAGGTCATCGATGGATGAGGGCAACTACGGCTATCGCGTGCGGTCCGAACCCACAGAAGGTCAACTGTGGCACAGGAAAATGCTAATGATGGTTGCAAGAGGAATGGATCAAATACACAGTGCATCACACCAGCTGCACATGGGGCTGTGTAGCTGCAGACTGGTCAGAGAACCCATAATGACGCCCTCCCTGTCTGCTCCGATGAGTCATGTTTTTTTTTAAACATAACGTGGCCGACAGAGTACACGTGCACCGTCTACCCGGGGGAAGTGTAGCACCAGGATGCATCGCGGTGAGACGACAATCTGGTGAAGGGAGTGTGATTGGAAATCCCCAGATTTGGAATGCTTTCGGGAACATGATGAAAACTTCAAGGTGTTTCTCTGGCGTCCAAATTCCCCATATCTCAATCCGATTGAGCATCTGTGGGATGTGCTGGACCAGCAAGTCCGATCCGCTGCGGAACTTGAAGGAAGTCCTCACAACTTACAGAACCTGAAGGATCTGCTGTATGAAGTATATGCTGCCAGGAACCACGGGACACCTTCAGGAGTCTGGTAGAGCCAAGCCTCGGCGGGTCGGTGCTGTTCTGGCGACACACGAAGCACCAACAGCATGTTCTTGCCCATCGGTGTATAGCGCACATACAGTATAATATACATGTAAATGAATAATATAATATGCATAGAAACACAATGTTTCCCAGTCCAAGGGGAGGTCTAATGCATGTAAATGTGTAGTATTTAATGTGGAGATGAATTTAGTTGAGGACGTCACTAAACTGATTTGAGTCCTTTTAGATTGGAAGCTGGTATTGTCGTAACATATACATTTAGCGGTTGCTAAGATTGAAAGATCTGTGTCATTGCATTGCACTGACGCCTTGAATTTACAACAGACCATAATAGTGCTCTCCCAGCATTGTTCCAGTTACCAGGACATGGGCAACCATAGGCACAGAAGGGAGCAGCAGATATTGCCCTAAAGTTTTCGCAAGAAATGCACATTTCTCCTGATTAAAAAATAGGAGAGATAGAACGAATGCTGGTTCGCGAGCCGCTCTCCGAGCGATTAATTAAAATGAATGGCCTGACTGGTAATCATGACGGCTTAATTACATGTTAATTTATTGCTAGTTCTGTTCATTTCGGGTAAATGTTTACCTCAGTTCAAATGGAGTTCAAGATATGCTGCAGAGAACACACAGCCAACCAGCACAAACAAACATAGATACACACACACACACACACACTCAAGAGTGTCTGTCTTTCGCCTGGCCTTAAATTCAATCAGTTCGTCTGAAGACTTGCAACCTCGGCTTGTTATCAGGGTTGGCTAGCATGTACTGCTACTCCTATCTCATCTCCTGTTAAACCCTTAGGGACGAGGAGGACGTGCTCCTGGCTATCACCCAGAACACAGAAAACACCAAACCTCGGCTGTGAGATGGGAAAGGAGGAGAGGAGATTCTACAGGCTACCTGTCAAAAGACAGACAACCCTGAAAACAACGTTAAAGAGTTTTGAAGAGGTAAAGGACAGTTTCTTTACAGAAAGTTAGCTGTAAACAGAGAAGAAATTTGTTTTAAAACTTGCAGTGCATCTCCTGGACTCTGGTATTTAATTGGATTAGTAACAGTTAGTAACCATTGTTTTCCTGGTTGAAATGAAACAGGTGGATGACCTTCAAATGGACATATATATATATACATTCAGCACATGTGTTTTCCTCAAATGACAAACTTTCTTTTGTTAGGAGCTTCCCCCATGGGTGGTAAATGTCATATACTAGGAAGTTATAAGTTTGTAGCTTTTACAGATGCCATATATGAATTTGATCAGCTCACCAATACATGCAAATGTGTGGATATATTTAACTCAACAGGGCTTCTACTAAATAGGTCAGACTATACGTAATGTTCTGAAATTATCATCCAGGTATTTGATCACATCTTTAATTTCTCCTTCTGTGGAAAACAAGCTCAAATGAAGACATGGTATCTGTGTAGTGAAATAACCCCTTAAACAGTGTCTGTCAGATGGCTAACTCCTCTTGAGTTTCTTTTTTCTTTTCCGGTAACTTCCATTAGAACAGAACGTCTGCTATGCTTTAAAATGTCTCTTTGAAGGAAACAACACCTGTTTTTCACCAAACTATTTTCCTCTCTAGAGACGTTTCGCTTGAGTGTCGTGTCGCTATTGGTAAAGGTTTTGATGTGGACATTACACTTTTGGCATTCGCCATGAAACTGATCAAACATGTGTTCTAACCTAAAGGGAGAGAGTCAGGAAGACATTTGCTGCGGAGTAGCACGGTGTGTGTGTGTGTGTGTGTGTGTGTGTGTGTGTGTGTGTGTGTGTGTGTGTGTGTGTGTGTGTGTGTGTGTGTGTGTGTGTGTGTGTGTGTGTGTGTGTGTGTGTGTGTGTGTGTGTGTGTGTGTGTGTGTGTGTGTGTGTGTGTGTGTGTGTGTGTGTGTGTGTGTTAGCAAGGTACCTGCCTTGGCCCAGAATAATAAATGCTATGAGGGCTGGCCGAGTCTGTTTGTCGTGTGGTAATTTAATTGTTGGTTGTTTGTTGTCATTAGCTCATAATGACATTGTGTGAACCATAAGTGCATATGTTGTTACTAAGCATATTAAACCCTTATAAATATGTATAACAAAATCCTATTAAGTAAAACAAAGTTACACACGCTGAATTTTCTGGGTCGCATTAATTGAAAACACAGTGATTAAACAATAAATGATCTAGGGAAGACTGAGCGAGTTTTGAGTCATTAAATACTATAGTAGTCACTGATGTCAGTACTCTGTCAGTCCCGACAGCTCTTACAATGTATTCATCTGTTAAAAGCTGGACACTTTAATAATGGAAAGGTAGGTTGTTGACCTTTCATACTAACGTGATGTATTAATTTATTCTTATTGATTCTGGTGAATGTTCTGCTGAAATGTAGAACATGTAACTTCAGGACATAAAGCATGGTAGGGTTTTCTGATGGTAGAACAGTGCCTATCCTCCAACTAGCTGTTGAACTTGTAACACGATCATTTGCGCATGGATTTTGCTTTAAACTGCGGAAAACTGGTCTTAAGGTCCTTCAATCAGTGGTGGATGGCCATTTTACATTCAATCTGTGGTGGATGGCCATTATACCTTCATTCTGTGGTGGATGGCCATTACATCTTTAATCTGTGGTGGATGGCCATTACATCTTTAATCTGTGGTGGATGGCCATTACACCTTCAATCTGTGGTGGATGGCCATTATAATGTAATTCTGTGGTGGATGGCCATTATAATGTAAATCTGTGGTGAATGGCCATTATAATGTCAATCTGTGGTGGATGGCCATTAGAATGTCAATCTGTGGTGGATGGCCATTATAATGGCAATCTGTGGTGGATGGCCATTATACCTTCAATCTGTGGCGGATGGCCATTACACATCAATCTGTGTTGGATGGCCATTCATCTTCAATCTGTGGCGGACGGCCATTGCACCTTCAATCTGTAGTGGATGGCCATTACACCTTCAAACTGTGGTGGATGGCCATTATAATGTAATTCTGTGGTGGATGGCCACTATAATGTAAATCTGTGGTGGATGGCCATTATAATGTCAATATGTGGTGGATGGCCATTATACCTTCAATCTGTGGCGGATGGCCATTACACATCGATCTGTGTTGGATTGCCATTACGTCTTCAATCTGTGGCGGACGGCCATTACACCTTCAATCTGTAGTGGATGGTCATTACACCTTCAATCTGTGGTCTAATTTATCACCTTAAAGCTTCACCTAATTGGATTGACCCCTTTAGGTCACTGATGAATGCAGATACATAGGCAGGATTCATCTATACAACCCTCAAGTACATCTCTGGGAACCCAAGGCTAGAGTTTTATTCATAGATTTTTGCTCTGCCGTTAACACCATGGAAACACACATTCTACTTGCAAAGGCTCATTGACTCTGACACTGCTGCTCTCTACCTAAAGTCTCTACTAATGGTGTGAAGTCAGATCAGCAAGTTTTAAACAATTGGGCACCCGCAATGGTGTGTTTTATTACCTTTAATATACTTTGTCTGTACGAACTATACCAAGATCAAAGACAATGTTTCGGCTTTTTCAGATATTCCGAAAGTAGGGGTGTAGATGACCACAGGGGGGACACCGTGACTTAGAACAGGTATCTCATCATGTTTTATCACTCCAGAACTGGTGCCATAAAAGTGGTGTAGAAATGAATGATGAAACTGAGGAGATGATAGTTTCAATCAAAGTGTCACCTCTTATTCCAACCTGTAATGGTGCCTGGTCACCTAGTGGAGTTAGTTGACAGTGTTAAGCAGAGCTGTAGTACTCGAGACCGGTCTCGAGACCACTTTTTTAAGGTCTCGGTCTCGTCTCGGTCTCGGTTACATTTGGACTCGGTCTCGACTCGGTCTCGGACAGTAAGGACTCGTAAATTCTTCCGAGACCAGCCGAGACCAGCGTAGAAATTATCGCCCACAATTTTTTCTAGAAAAATATTTAAGTATGACATGTAGAGGCTGTATTTCCATTGGCTGTATTTCGTCCAGAGTCAGACTGTTTTTTTCTCATGTGGCTTATCCCGCCAATGGCTATCTACTTTTGAAGAAAAGCCCACCCCCAGCGTCGCTAGAGCGTGCACCCATTCACGTAAATACTTCAATCTTAAACAAATGCTCGATCATGTCTGCACAATCAGCCAATATATTCGTTTTGCCTATATTCAGTACATTGAGCACAAATAAATAATTTGTCCGAAAACACACAGCGGTTAGTAATTAAAATACATACATAATGTTGAAAAGCTACAGCCGACGTCCTTCCATGACTTTTCCTAAATACGAGCATTTTACCTTGTCCCGTTTTCAGAATTGCAAAATCACAAACCGAACAATATATAAAACTACTATTTACATGTTTTTTGATACCTAAACTGCCTTCCTGTCGCCAAAATCCCACGCCGCTGGGCGTTGGTACCCTAATTGCGGTACCCATTGCGGTACCCAGACACCGATCACACTTCACTGAGCCTATATGGTTGAATGGGCGATACACAGACAAATACTTTGAGAACACATATAGACAATAGTCTGATTGGCTTGGTTGAACTACAAAAAAAGAGGTACGTTTATAAAGAAATATGTTTCACTAAATAAACAGAACGAATTCCGCCAAATACATACAGCCCCATTCATGTGTCATGCGCCTATTGCACTCAATAATTAATAACGAATGAACCACAGTGTATTCATATAGCCTACAAGAGACTTCAACAAAATATTGTTTTGTATCGAAATTAAACGAATATAAACAATAAATATTAATAGGCCAACTACAAATGGGCGATAAATGAAATTACTCATGCACTCAGAAGTCCGGGGGGCATACGGCAGAAAGAGCATAAAACTGGAACGGTTATGGTCCGATCTATATGAAACTGAACCCGTTTTGGTCCGATCTTTATTAAACTGGAAGGGTTTTGGTCTGATCTATATGAACACTGTGCGCAGTTCAACCGGGTTAGTTTGCTGCTGTCTCATGTGCACTCGTAACAATAATGAACACTGTGCGTAGTGCAACCGGTTCGTTTGCGTGTCCTGCTCAAGCAGACAAACAACTGAAGCTGCGTGCCTGTGGACGGATAAATAATTATAAATAGATTTGTTTATCGGCCAATCATGCGCAAATCATTTGATTGCAAGTCGCTTGTGATCTAAAATGTGTTAGCATTTACTACATCAACATAGGACATACAGTTTGATGGATTTTCATTTATTCGATTTTTAGAAATTTTAATATCATAGCCTGTGCATTTTAAAATCATGGTTTTATTTTCGTATTTTATGTTTACATAAGACAATAAATAGGCCTAGATACTCTTTTAATAAAATTCATTTAATTCAGGATGACAACACAGTAGATGATCTGATGCTGTTGGTCAAGTGTTTTTTTACATTGGTCATTGGACCAAAAACATGTCATATTATTTAGTGTTGATATGACTGGTCTCGGTCTCGGCCCCCTTTGGTATCGGTCTCGTCTCGGTCTCGGCCACCTTCGGTCTCGGTCTCGTCTCGGTCTCGGCCCCCTTCGGTCTTGGTCTCGTCTCGGTCTCGGCCCCCTTCGGTCTCGGTCTCGTCTCGGTCTCGCTTTAGGTGGTCTCGAGCACAGCTCTGGTGTTAAGTGATATGCAATACAAGTTTCACTGCTAAAAAAGTTAAACAGCATTGGCTTAGAGCAAGCAACAGCAGGGTTGACGCATGCTGGCCAGGAGGAATTATTTAAAAGGATCGTAATCTGAATAGGAACTACGCTCTAGGTGGCCAGTCCTTTTCTGGCTGCATCAGGTGAACATTTTAAGAGTAAATAAATGATAAATAAAAGAAACATCTGGTCTGTGTCCAGAGTCTATATAACATAATCCAAGTCAGAAGCATGACCAGATGGACAAGGGCAGGGAAAATCATGGGTGAAGCCCGTCAAAACTATGCCTTCAGAAACACCAAAACATACCCTTTGATTTGTCAGAGGACAAGCCATCCACACAGGCCAACTGATATCTTCCTGAAATATAAGCCTAAACCAGTCAAGAGCATGTCCTCGTAGCCCAACATGGGTTTTTTAATCTATTTTAGAAAAGGAAAAAGATCAATGATGTCAAAGGAAGGCAGCGCTAAGATCAGGATGACAATAGGACATAAGCCACTAAAAGGAAACTGACCACCATCACGAGTGCAGTCTCAATGTTATAATGGGATCTGAAACCACAGAAAAGCATTTCAGGAATATTATTTGTCTTCAGTAAGGCAATGAGTTGTTTGGAACACTGATTTCTCTAAGATTTTTAGGGGAAATTGTTCAATATTGGCCTGTAATTGTCACGAGTGGTTAGGGGGCGTTGCTGCACTATTTGTATTTCATTGAAGCACTTCCTGGGTTTTGGTTTATTAGTCACGGCTGTTTTCATTCGGTCATTAGTCCGGGCTATAAAGGGGATCTAGGATTAGTCACAGTTGCTTAGCATTGTTTGTTACATGTCACACGTTGTTTGTAGAGGTGAGTGTTATATATATATATTAGAAGACGTGCTGTTCTTGGAATGTTTTGTAAGTCGCTGTGTATGCGCAATATCAGTTCTAGTTTACAGTTTAGTTCTTTTTCGCCGTTCACGGTTTGTTTTATGTTTTATCATTAAATAAACCTGTGTTGAAACGGATACATTGGCTCTGCACCTGGCTTCATCCTGCACTACACCCTACGGTTCGTGACAGAATGCTAAGCCCACAAGATAGCCAGCGGAGCCAGCAGACGGTGAGTGGATTCCTCGGGGGGGCAAGCTATAGCGCCCCGAAGGATGAAGCTCACCGTCGCACCACGGAGCAGTGGGACTGGCGTAAGCCGGAGACGCCCGAAGAGGAGTATAGGCGCCTCCGTGCTTACTTCGGGTATGAGCCACCTATGCAGCTATCAGGGCTGATTACATCGGGTCCGCGGTCCTTCCCGGAGGAGGGCAAGAGGGCACCCCGAAGGCGTCCCAAGAAGGTTTTTGGGGGGGAGCTAAGGAGGTGTTCCAGGAGGACCGCGGAGAGAACACCCACGGTCCTGGTGCAGCAGGAACGGCCACCCACTGCTCCGGGGCTGCAGACAGGGGGAGGAAAACCCCTGGAGCTACAGCCACTACCCCCGCCGTGGGAAGACCCTTTTCTGCCGCCGACGTCAGGGACAGAAAAACCCCCGGAGGGGTTGGATGACCAGCCCACTGCCATTATTAGGACGTGGTGGAGGACATGGCTGGATTTACAGGAGCCAGCGCCTGAGATGGTCGCCACCACGCTTGCGCCTGAGATGGTCGCCGTCCCGCCAGCGCCCAAGATGGCTCCTGCCGTCCCGCCAGCGCCCAAGATGGCGCCAAGAGGGCTGTTGCCGCCATGCCAGCGCAAGATGGCTGCCACCGTCACGCCAGCGCTCAAGATGGCTGCCGCCGTCTCGCCAGCGTCCACGATGGCTCCCGCCGTCACGCCAGCGCCCAAGATGGCTGTTGCCGTCACGCCAACGTCCACGATGGCTCCCGCCGTCACGCCAGCGCTCAAGGTGGCTGCCGTCGTCCCGCCAGCGCCCAAGATGGCTGCCGCCGTCTCGCCAGCATCCACGATGGCTCCCGTCGTCCCGCCAGCGCCCAAGATGGCTGCCGCCGTCTCGCCAGCGTCCACGATGGCTCCCGTCGTCCCGCCAGCGCCCAAGATGGCTGCCGCCGTCTCGCCAGCGTCCACGATGGCGCTCAAGAGGGCTGTTGCCGTCACGCCAGCGCTCAAGATGGCTGCTGTCGTCCCGCCAGCGCTCAAGATGGCTGCCGCCGTCTCGCCAGCGTCCACGATGGCTCCCGGCGTCACGCCAGCGCCCAAGATGGCTGTTGCCGTCACGCCAGCGCCCAAGATGGCTGTTGCCGTCACGCCAGCGCCCAAGATGGCTCCCGCCGTCACGCCAGCGCTCAAGATGGCTGTTGCCGTCACGCCAGCGCTCAAGATGGCTGCCGTCGTCCCGCCAGCGCCCACAATGGCTGCCGCATCGCCGCCCACAATGGCTGCCGCATCGCCGCCCACAATGGCTGCCGCATCGCCGCCCACAATGGCTGCCGCATCGCCGCCCACAATGGCTGCCGCATCGCCGCCCACAATGGCTGCCGCATCGCCGCCCACAATGGCTGCCGCATCGCCGCCCACAATGGCTGCCGCGCGCCCATGGCGCCGCCTGCCGCACAATGGCTGCCGCATCGCCGCCCACAATGGCTGCCGCACGCTCACGATGGCCGCCCCACAATGGCTGGCCGCCGCCACGCCGCCACGATGGCCGCCGCCACAACTACGCCCGCCGCCACGATGACGCTCACGATGGCCGCCGCCACAACTACGCTCACGGGCCGCGCCACGACTACGCTCACGATGGCCGCCGCCACGACTACGCCACGATGGCCGCGCCACGATGGCCACGATGGCCGCCGCCACGACTACGCTCACGATGGCCGCCGCCACGACTACGCTCACGATGGCCGCCGCCACGACACCGCCCACGATGGCCGCCGCCACGACACCGCCCACGATGGCCGCCGCCACGACACCGCTCACGATGGCCGCCGCCACGGCATCGCTCACGATGGCCGCCGCCACGCCGCTCAAGATGGGGGTCGCCACGCCGCTCAAGATGGCGGTCGCCACGCCGCTCAAGATGGCGGTTTCTATGCCGCTCAAGCTGGCAGTCGGCCACCAAGGCCCATTAAGGGCCAGACTCGCGGACATTCCCCCTGTTGGGACTGACCCTTTGGGGTGGACTATTGGTTCTCTCCTGTTGCTCCCTTGTTGTTTTTTTTGTTATCTTTCGGCTATCTGGGGAGCTAGCCTTTTGGTGGGGGATACTGTCACGAGTGGTTAGGGGGCGTTGCTGCACTATTTGTATTTCATTGAAGCACTTCCTGGGTTTTGGTTTATTAGTCACGGCTGTTTTCATTCGGTCATTAGTCCGGGCTATAAAGGGGATCTAGGAATAGCCACAGTTGCTTAGCATTGTTTGTTACATGTCACACGTTGTTTGTAGAGGTGAGTGTTATATATATATATTAGAAGACGTGCTGTTCTTGGAATGTTTTGTAAGTCGCTGTGTATGCGCAATATCAGTTCTAGTTTACAGTTTAGTTCTTTTTCGCCGTTCACGGTTTGTTTTATGTTTTATCATTAAATAAACCTGTGTTGAAACGGATACATTGGCTCTGCACCTGGCTTCATCCTGCACTACACCCTACGGTTCGTGACAGTAATGCTTTTTTGCTAACCTTGCATTCATATAAAAATAAATGTTGAATTGTTACTGCTTGCATCAATCGGGTTGGAGAAGATGGCTGATCGAGTAGAATGTGCGCTTATTGGTGTTGAGCTATACATTCTATCCAGACATGTCCACACTTCCAGAATGGTGAAGCGAGACACTTTAGCTCTAACTTTTGGAGACTTTCTTGAGGGCTCAAGAATTTCCCTGTGTTCCAGCGAGCGAGTTTCTTGAATGTATGAAAGTATTAGCAATTTAAATGCATAGCTGGATCTAATCTTTAGTGCTAGTATTTTTTATGATAGAAAGCTATTGTATATATTTTGTGGATAATGCTTTTGGACACAGGATTTATGGTGTTTTATTAAATAAATTCTGATGATAATTTAACTAGGAACTCTTCATTCTTGAAACTGTAGTGTTTTGTTACTTTGTAGAACCAATTTAATTCGATCTTGAAAATGTTGTCCTTTCGAGATTGTTAAATGCTTTCTTTTTGCGTTTTTTTCCACTAGGAAATCCTAAAATGATTTTTTTGGACCATAGCGTTTTTCTACTCTAATCCGATCGAATTAATCTCCGGCTCTTTTAATGGTTAACTTGGGCCTGATCAGTATTGATTTGACTGTGAATCTGTATCTGGAACCATCCAGTTCCAACACATCCATTGACCCGACGTTATTGTCACCATATATTCACTATATATCCGCCTCTGAGTAAAAAGGCCGGACCTCATATATTCACTCACACATGCATTTTCTTTTCTGGATTTCCTATCTGAGGCGTACAGTGTTCAATCTATTCTAGTAGATACACACCAGAGTGTGTGTGTGTGTGTGTATTTTGTGTGGTAGACAGCGAGGAGAAACAGCGTGGCACCCATCCACAGAGCACACCACCCTGACCAGCTAGAAGCCATTTGCGACCAACCACCGCCAAACACCTCATCATCTCCGCCTTTCTCTTTGATTAATGGCCTGTGCCCCACGGGGTTAAATAACCGCAACGCCCGCCTCTTATTGGCATCCTACGCGTCTGTTGACAAGTTGTCCGGGACACACTTAACATATCATCTGGTTGGGGAAAGGGGTCACGGTGCAGCTACCAAGAGGTCAAGGGTCAAGTTATTACATTGCCATCTGTTTGCAATGGGGCTCTTCTGACGGAAGGACGAAGGGGGATCGATGAGTGGGAGGAGCCAGGGTCTTCATCTTCCCAGATTCCGGGGTCACGCGCCGGCCTGGGAAGTCACTCATGAGGAAACCATGTGACACGCCGGGAACCAATCGTAGTGTCTGAATGATCGCGGGAGCGGTCAGGAATGTGTGTCTCTGTAATCAGAAGCACATGGCGGGCGGTGAGCTAGAGGGGTGTGTCTGAAGATGAAGATTTAGATGGAGAGAGCCGAAAAGGGCTGATTAGATACAGAGGCTCTGTGAAAACAGACCCGAACAGAGAGAAATGTACAGTGTGCCAACACCACGTCGTTAAGCGTCAAATGCTTTCGCCCTGATGCTGCTTTCGGCCCAATATCTGTTCGGCCAAAGTAACCAGAGATAAAGAGAGCTGGAGGAAGAAGGAAAACACTGAGTTGGTTTATGATCCAGTCAGCACAAGGTTGCGTAAAACGGTGTACTCAGAGATGATAAAATATATCCAGGAAGTTCCCTGAAATTAATAATAGCAGCTGTTTTTTCTGCGCTAACCACAGTGATCCATCCCATACTAAAGTATATTCTTATTTATATATAAGTATATACATCCAGTAAAAACACAGTGTAGGGGCCAGGGTGATTAGTCATTTCAAATAATGGCCCCTTTGGCATGTTCAGCACAGTAAAGATAATGCTTACATGAGACCTTTATGTGCTTCCTACAAACGCAAATTGCCTGCGTAACGTTTAAGCAATAACGGTTTAATTATGAGATCCCAATGAAGCCAGTAAACACGTTCAGGGAAACAAAAAGCTCGTAAATAACCTCTGCAAAGGAGACTTTCTCTGTTCCCCCTATTCATCACCTGTTGTAAAAGCGGGTCATTTACAGTTTTACCCGCAAAGAGTTGGAAGCAGCTAATTTTATTTCCAGAGCTACTAAGCGAACGATAAATTGATGCCTTGGATTTATGGTCCTTCCCGTTGCCCGTTCGAGTTTGGCGCTACAGCGGCATCGTTCACGGAGGGAACGCTTGCAGAGATAAAGGGTCGGAGCCCATGTATAATTAACTTGGCTTGGACCACGGCTTGGACACAGCAGAAATAACTCCTGAAAGAATATATTGCAGTAGGAAGTTCAGCAAGTCAGTTCCTGCTGCAAGGGTCTTTTGACCTGAGCGGATTCATGGTAATGTTAACACCAGCAACGCAGGCTACGGTGGACCTGGGGGTGGGGTGGGGGGGTATTGTAACAGTGTAGCCTCTTGTTTTGGTCGGGTTAGGTTATAACAGGCTACGACCCGGGGATCTCATGAAACAATGAAGTCAGTTGGTTTGATGTCGGTCAGTTGGTTTGATGTCGGTCAGTTGGTTTGATGTCGGTCAGTTGGTTTGATGTCGGTCTGTTGATTTGATGTCGGTCAGTTGGTTTGATGTCGGTCAGTTGATTTGATGTCGGTCAGTTGATTTGATGTCGGTCAGTTGGTTTGATGTCGGTCAGTTGGTTTGATGTCGGTCAGTTGGTTTGATGTCGGTCAGTTTGTTTGATGTCGGTCAGTTGGTTTGATGTCGGTCAGTTGATTTGATGTCGGTCAGTTGATTTGATGTTGGTCAGTTGGTTTGATGTCGGTCAGTTGGTTTGATGTCGGTCAGTTGGTTTGATGTCGGTCAGTTGATTTGATGTCGGTCAGTTGATTTGATGTCGGTCAGTTGATTTGATGTCGGTCAGTTGGTTTGATGTCGGTCAGTTGGTTTGATGTCGGTCAGTTGGTTTGATGTCGGTCTGTTGATTTGATGTCGGTCAGTTGATTTGATGTCGGTCAGTTGGTTTGATGTCGGTCAGTTGGTTTTGATGTCGGTCAGTTGGTTTGATGTCGGTCAGTTGGTTTGATGTCGGTCAGTTGGTTTGATGTCGGTCAGTTGGTTTGATGTCGGTCAGTTGGTTTGATGTAGGTCAGTTGGTTTGATGGCCGTCAGTTGGTTTGATGTCGGTAAGTTGGTTTGATGTCGGTCAGTTGGTTTGATGTCGGTCAGTTGGTTTGATGTCGGTCAGTTGGTTTGATGTCGGTCAGTTGGTTTGATGTCGGTCAGTTGGTTTGATGTAGGGTCAGTTGGTTTGATGTCGGTCAGTTGGTTTGATGTCGGTCAGTTGGTTTGATGTCGGTCAGTTGGTTTGATGTCGGTCAGTTGGTTTGATGTCGGTCAGTTGGTTTGATGTCGATCAGTTGGTTTGATGTCGGTCAGTTGGTTTGATGTCGGTCAGTTGGTTTGATGTCGGTCAGTTGGTTTGATGTCGGTCAGTTGGTTTGATGTCTGTCAGTTGGTTTGATGTCGGTCAGTTGGTTTGATGTCGGTCTGTTGATTTGATGTCGGTCAGTTGATTTGATGTCGGTCAGTTGGTTTGATGTCGGTCAGTTGGTTTTTGATGTCGGTCAGTTGGTTTGATGTCGGTCAGTTGGTTTGATGTCGGTCAGTTGGTTTGATGAGAACTACCTTCCTCATCGTTCTTTGTCTTTCCCTCTCTTGTTCTGTCCATTTCTCTTGCTTCCCAATCCACACTTTCTCACCCTGCTCTCTAATTTAGTCCCATGTTGAAGCCTTTGACATCTCCAGGAGATTGGGAGTTTCAACAGGCCCAGTCCTCTGTGTCATGTTAACCACTCTGACATTGCATTAGGCCCATTCATTAACATGCAGTCACATCTAATAAGAGGCACAGTCTTCAAACCTGGTGCTCAGGTGAGCTGCATCAAAATCACTTAATGCACAGAGAGAGACAGAGAGAGACAGAGAGAGAGAGAGAGAGAGAGAGACAGAGAGAGACAGAGAGAGAGGGGTAGAGCGAATTGAATAAAGTCCTTAACTCTTAGATAAGTGTGGCTGGGCTTTTAGCCCAGAACAAATTACATTACTGTCACATTATGTCCCCAGTATGCATGAATTAAGCACTTTACTGGCCACTTCCGCTCTGTATTTTATTCTTTATTTCCATCGAGGAGGAGAGGGACAGGACAGGGACATGACAAGGCCGCATTCTGAGTGTTTCCTCACTCGAGCCCACTGTCTCCATCTAATCTGCATTCAAACAGCCTGACACTTTCACCCTGGCCCGATGGAATGTGACGATTGGGAATGTAACGGATTTTATAATTGAGCGTGGTCAGTGGACACGGGCAGCGCCAGGCTTGCGGTGGTGATTCGGGCATAGCAGAGCGATGACACAGGAGTCAGTCCGTCCGTACCACGATGACTCCTCCTTGGAGTCAGTCCGTCCGTACCACGATGACTCCTCCTTGGAGTCAGTCTGTCCGTACCACGATGACTCCTCCTTGGCCCAATGACCTTGGGTTGCAGCACAGAGTTGAGATGTAGCAGCTTTTCATTCGGAGTCAGATGTCAGCAGTTCCATCGGAGTGAAAATAGTCGGCTGCTGGGATTTGTCTCTTTTCCACGGCACTAAAGGCCAAAAATGTTGTCGGTTCCAGGCATTCTTTCTACTAATGCAAGTCTGCTTGTCCAAAAGCCCTAAAGTTCATTTTACAGCCCAATAAACGAAGAACGTGTCATCTATAGAATGACGTCTCAAACAAGCAGATTTATGAAGAGTTCTCGTTCGGACGGCACCGCCTTTGTGTCGGGAGTTTGATAGCGTGTGCGTGTGTGTGCGCATGTGTTTTCATGCATGTGTGTGTGAGTGCGCATGTATTTGTGCAACATTCATATTGTTTTTGTGAACTAAAGTTACATCCCGTGCAAAATATAGACGTGTGATTACTCTTCGGTCGGGGCGCACGGACAGACACTCACAAACAAAACGAAACAATGCCACAGCGTACGCTAATGAAAACTATCACCGCTATATCTGTCCTTTCAGTCTCACTGTTTATTTCCTGACTACTAAGCTAATAAAAGTATACAATGGAAGAATGCAATAGGACATGCTGAACAGAACTCCCATCCGGTCTGCCATTCAAACAGACAGAGAAACAGGACCCAGTGCCATCGCAGTAGAATGACAAAGATAATAGATACACAGACCGCACTAAACCACTCAAAGGAACCATCAACATTTACCTATTCCAGTGTGTGTGTGTGCGTGCGTGTGTGTGTGCGCGCGCAATTTAGCCAGGTATAATACAGCTACTATTCTTAGCAGGCCCCCGTTCAGGTGAATTATAGATGAGGAGATGAGGAGCTCATAATGGCATTTGGCTGATCATGTATCATGCTAAAATGTCACTTACGGTGTGATACACCCCCCGCGCCGAACCGAGAAGCTCTCTACGCCAAGGACACTCACTATAGGAAGAGATGGAGTCGGGGGAAGAGAAGGAGGCACAAAGAGCAGGAGAGAATGATAGAGGGATGAAAAAGAGGGCGGGAAACAGGCAAACATGTTGAGAGAGAGAGGGGTGGATGGGAGATGAGAAAGGACGAGAGCGACGCGGACATCATGGAGACTGTCTGAGAACAGATTACAGGTTCACGGGGGATATGTCATCACATCACGTAGCCCGCTGGACTCTAAGTAATGTCCATTCTGTATAAAGGACACTGTGTCTCTGACACAATACCAATCCGACATGAGGTTTAAATTACTGCATGTCTTCGTCTCCGTCGACTGACATCGAACACAACCGTTAAGATCTGTTCACCGATCTGTCTTCTTCGAAATATTTAGCCATGCATGTTTGTTAGTCAAGCGTTAAATAGAAAATGCTTTTCATAGGTTAGGAACTTCTTCTTGCTGTAGCCTCCGCGAACTTTTGTTTTTCCGACGTCACAGAGTATTTCCTTGCTACACGCTTTAGGCGATCTCAGATTCGATATGTTTATACGACTTTACTCACATACTCACGTCTGCCAGGCCACTCAGAAATTGAGAGGGGGTTTTAGATCTCCAGCTACTAAAGCCCTTAGCCTAATGCCAAACCAAGGTTGTGATGTCATTGGGTTGTTTTTGGAATTCAGCAGTGAGGCTTTAAGTCCCGACCTTGAGGATGTAAGGGAATAAACACCATCTCCATGTGGCCAGTGTTCGGCCTTTCCCATTAGTCTGTGTCAGGCGTGGACCCTGGACTCTCACATACAAACACACACACGCACACACACACACACACACACACAAATGTTTTAGACTTAAGGACTAGGAACCAGTCGCGGATAACCTTTAGGGGGATCGAGGTTATGTGCAGCTGTTGGAATTAAGATATGATGAATGTGTACGTTGGGTTGTTACTGGAAGTGTGCATAAGCTAAAGGGCTGTTACAGAGTTTAAATGACAGGTTGTACACTAGTGGAGAATCACATGAATGTACACTAGTGGAGAATCACATGAATGTACACTAGTGGAGAATCACATGAATGTACACTAGTGGAGAATCACATGAATGTACACTAGTGGAGAATCATATGAATGTGCACTAGTAGAGAATCATATGAATGTACACTAGTGGAGACTTACATGAATGTACACTAGTGGAGAATCATATGAATGTGCACTAGTAGAGAATCACATGAATGTACACTAGTGGAGAATCACATGAATGTACACTAGTGGAGAATCACATGAATGTACACTAGTGGAGAATCACATGAATGTACACTAGTGGAGAATCACATGAATGTACACTAGTGGAGAATCATATGAATTTGCACTAGTGGAGAATCACATGAATGTACACTAGTGGAGAATCACATGAATGAACACTAGTGGAGAATCACATGAATGTACACTAGTGGAGACTTACATGAATGTACACTAGTGGAGAATCACATGAATGTACACTAGTGGAGACTTACATGAATGTACACTAGTGGAGAATCACATGAATGAACACTAGTGGAGAATCACATGAATGTACACTAGTGGAGACTTACATGAATGTACACTAGTGGAGAATCATATGAATGTGCACTAGTGGAGAATCACATGAATGTACACTAGTGGAGAATCACATGAATGTACACTAGTGGAGAATCACATGAATGTACACTAGTGGAGAATCACATGAATGCACACTAGTGGAGAATCACATGAATGCACACTAGTGGAGAGTCACATTAATGTACACTAGTGGAGAATCACATGAATGTACACTAGTGGAGAATCACATTAATGTACACTAGTGGAGAATCACATGAATGTACACTAGTGGAGAATCACATGAATGTACACTAGTGGAGAATCACATGATTTAATAAGGATATTAAGAGATGAAGGGCGCTCTATGTTAGGAATTACAATGCTTCCCTTTGTCTTATATGCTATTTGTATCAACAGAGTGTATTAATGACACATTTCTAGAATATACTGGAATTGTCTGAAATTCCCAACCTAAAATGTAATGAAAATGAATCTTAATGTCTCCTACTGCTAAAGGACGTATTAAGATGAAATTATATGTCCGCCAATATTTAGTGGTACAGTAGCTGTGTGAGCTTAGTTTCTACTTGTAATTGTATCTCCTGGGTTTTTTGCGGTATGATTCCAATATTTCAAATCTCCTCGAGGAACCCAAAATTAACATGACCCATATGTGTGGCCCCACTGTATGCTAAGAACTGTGTGTGTGTGTGTGTGTGTGTGTATGTGTCCGTGAAACTAAAGTGCCTAAGTGCTTTTAGCGTGGAGTGCTAAAGATAAATCATCTGAGCCGTTAATTTTTTATGGACCAAGGTGTATATCGGGAGCTCTTAAATTTGTTCTCTGCCTCACATTCTGCAGAGGAAATGGGAAAAACGAGCTGTCACATAAAAAAAGACAATCACATCGGTATTGACAATACGTTTGAGGGATTGACGTTTGGGTTCCTGTCACAGGTGAATTCCTCTATCGGTATCCAGGCTTGGTAAACCCCGATGAGTTGGGGTGAGGTATGCGAGGTAACTGTAGTGGGACCTTTCTATCTACACTACACTTTAACACAGTAAAAACATTTAGACTACTCTATTTCTGCTGTGTTTTTATGAATTACTTGTTCAGTCATTCGTGTAAATTGCACAACAATTTCAGTGCGATCGTGTAGAACTGTGTGGCTGAACTGGCAGAGCGTGGCGTTTGTCATGCTTGTGCGTTTAATTCAAACAGAAAAATGCATCCACTGTCTGCTAACCTGTATATGCTAATGATCAAGTACGTATGTGGAATGATGATTATCAACATGTAGGATACTACTCTAATTGGACAAGCTGAAATTCATATTCAATTCTGAGTATTGTATCATTCTAAAATACTGATTACTGCATCTCCAAAATCCACCCACGCGCATACAAAAACCCAGCCATCCCCCGTCTATTATCTGGAAGAATAAACAGCCGTACCCCTAACCTTTCTTATGTTCATTGTGAAAAGAGAGTTTTAAATATTATCATATTGACATGATTTTGTGATTGCCATATCTTCACAAAGCATAGTACTGCGGTAACTCAATGTAATTAATTGCTTTTAAAACGGAAGCATTTAATTACTTTGTCAAATCTTTTCACAGAACCATTTCAAATACTGGAGAACCCAGCTGCAATAAAAGCATTAACTTCTAAAATCAGAAAATTAAGTTTCAGTGAGAAAACCGACAGTCACCTTGACCATAATAACGTGCATCTGATTAGCAAATGTCCATTAGGGGAGAGCACAGCTTGATCTCAGCGGTGGTGTAAACCTGAGGATATTGTCTTCTGGTGCGAACGCCCCCTCCGGCATTAGCTTCAGGCCAACGCCCCGCTGAGAACCACCCAGCCTGGGGCGGCAAAACAGAGCCGGAAAACATCACCTCAACGGCTTCCACTTAACGCGGCGCACCTGTTTCCCATAAGGCCTCGTTTAGAGGGAGATTAAAAAGGCCCCAGGAAAGCAGCAACAGCTGACGAGGGAGCAGGCGAACACGACGCGAGTGATACGCCCGAAGCCGTGCTTCCGTCAATGCTGCTCAGACACACGACGTGGGAGTTGGGGAGAGATAGGAAGGCCTCCTGGAGGAGATGGGTTCACGGGCTCTTGTTCCCTGGGCCTCCTCCCGTTACGTCTATAACCCCTGTTCCCTGAAGAGAAAGCCAGGAGGAAGATGCCTCTACCTGCAAATCACAGGGCAAGTTCTGAACTGTGCTTATTTCAACTTAAAGGCAGGTATTCCAGTCATGCTCAAGCCCCAGTTGACCTTGAAAGGACGGATTGCAGAGTGAGTTCAGGTTTTCACATCATCAGAGCATATGCCCCCGATAATATGTACCACACCTCCTCTGTTAACTCAACGTTTCAGTTTACTGAATAGATTGTTTTTGTTTTAGTATGCTGAATGTAATAATATATACATGGAATTATGAATAATAACCTTTGACAGGCATTTATATATAAGATATTCCCGGCACCATGCACCACGCACACTAGCTTCTTATTATGCAAACACGGGTGTGAACAAAGGTGCAGGAGTGAAGCACACGTTCATCGCAGACACAGAGCCTGTGTGGAGGCAGGAGACAATGGAGAGATTGATATTATCAGGAGAACAGTGACTCGTGACACATACGCGGCCCGCATAATAGAACGACAGGTCATGGGTCGTCGCCGAGTCTGGTGTCGCGTACACACATGCAGGAAACATCTCAGAAATGGAACGATACAATAGAACAGAGGACACAAAGAAGTTTGACGCCATTGAGATGATTCACCTAAGGCATCTTCACAGGGACTTTCCTGGTGATGTAACTTCCCTGAGGAGAACAAGCAACTGTTTCCTGTTGAAGCACCACATGTTAGTACTATCATACAGACAGACAGAGACATTTCCTGGACTGGCGGGTCACTGACCACACCTTAATACGCTCTCCAAAATACAACATAATACAATCTAATCAGAAATGGGTTAAAATAGCATCGGTTCTATTACCAAACAACTTTATTTCAAGCATATGCTCCTGGAACCCTCAAATGGGTTCGGACGTGTTAAGTCAACTCTTGGTTCTTAGAAAACAAAAATAACACGCTATCAATAACTCGAGCAATTGGATTCATTAACCTTTTTGTTTTAAGCAGAGTTACTTATGTTTCAATAATATCGGACATGTTGTCACGTACCAGAGGGTTGTAGTGTGGAGAAAGCCAGCTGCAGAGCTGTTGGAACTATTCGTGGTATTTATTTCAAATTCAATGAAAACAAACACTTCAACGCTGAACGATAAAATTAAATTGCGCTAAATAACTGCTTCCTAAATATATATAAAAACAGCTATGACAAACAAACACTCACCAAACCGACTTGACTTCAAACAACGAACGACAAAGTGGTGACATATCCCCGTGACTTATACCCAGCTGATCACCCTGCCAACCACTAAGTATGCCCAGTTGTGCTCATTAACTAACACCTGAATCGCCAAACAGGAACCAAAACGCGTGCCACCTACATTACTATCACGTATGAAACAAAAACCCTCACCACTTGTGACACATGATTTACTATCACAAACAAAATAATTGATATTAAGAGCAAAAAATCGACCAGTATTATGATAAAAAATATTGCGATAGTTGATGAAAAGTAATGCTAACAATTCGATGACAAGGAAAATTTTTGTTTCTTTGTTTTTTTGCTCTTGACTTCTTGTTTTGCAGAAAATTCTGCCTCTCTATTGGTCAACCAGGCAGGGCAGCATCAAGCAAAGTCCCAATTCGCATAGATTCTAGGTTTGCTACAAAAATAGGTTGACTCACAAAAGTAACTCCATTAAAAGTGCTACTCCTAATTAGACTCCTGGAATTGTATTTAATCCAATGTAGCCTGTTTGTGTAGCACTTAAATTTGCTCAGCTATTCAATTTGCTACTTGTTGGCCACGCAAGCTTTAAAACAGTACTTCCTTTAATGACTGATTGTTTTGAAACTTTCAAAAAGTATTTTGTTGATTTACCATTTTGAATTTGGTTTTGCAAACAAAGCTACAGATACTTAGAGGATATATGAAATAAATGCAATGAATTATAGACCCCCTTAAATCCCAAGGTTTTGAAATGTGGGCCCTTTTACGGCCAATAGTGCTATTCAGATTGATTTGACTCATGTTTACTTCACAATTTATTCATGTAACAGATGATGTGATCCATAGTGACTTACTAATTTAATGGATTTAATTTAGCATTTGTGGAGGTATTGTAAGGATATTATTAAACAAACATTGACCACATGAAATAACTGGGGAAAAAATTCTAATATCAAATTTAAGTTATTAATTAAATTGTGAAAAAACTATATAAGTAGCATATTTAAAATTGTATTTATTTCACAATTTATTTTTTTAGAGTCACAAACACGAAGAGCTTCAACTGCAATGTTCCTAGCCCTGGGCGCTCACTGTTCGACATTCCGGTTGAATCGATTCAACACTACCTTGGTTGGAGTTTCCAGCTTCCTTAAAATGCTGCTATATTCAGGGGTCAAATAAGACGTTCTCAAGGCTGGTGAATCAATATTTTCTACGTACAATAATCAGCATCAGCAAATCCACTGGCCCAGCTGTTCTTCAATGTTTTTTTAATAATTTTTTTTTGATTCAGGTCTGATTCTGACCTGATTCTGATTCATGTGCTGGTCTAATTTAATCTGTAAAGATTGAAATATCTTCAGCGGTTTCAATTTCATCTTCAGTATAAAGTCTTGGAGTAGAGTCATGTTGTTGCCTAAACTCCACAGACTGAGTTTGTGCACCAATTAAAAAAACACTGACAGATCAATCACAATTTCAATCACATATTTCAAAATGACTGCAACGATGAAAAATGAAACAATGAAATAAAACTCTAAATATAGAGATTTCTTTCAGGGTAAACAGTTAGCAGGTGAAGTTGGACATAAGCGCAGATGTTTCAGGAACACAAAACTTTAATTCTAAACTTGACTTTAAATTAGAAATACATACAATAAACAAAACAACAAAATGCAAGGACTCACCAACATGACTCACCAACATGACTCACCAACATGACTCACCAACATGACTCACCAACATGACTCACCAACCTGCCTCACCAACATGACTCACCAACATGACATGCACCGCTAACAAGAGAATGCATAAACAATGAACCAACAAGGACTGACACAGAAGGATCAAACTAAATACAGGAACTAATGAGGATGAACTAGACACAGGTGAGGGGAAACACAGGTGTCACAAATCAAATGACACAGATGAAAAAACAAAACAATGACATATAGAAGGACCAGGATGCGGCATAACAGGACAAGACCAGACTACAATCATTTTAAAATACATGAAGAAAAACACCATTAGTTATGGTACACTATTTTTCCATTCTGCAGATACTGTAAATATTTACCACAAACACACGAGGAGTGATTGAGAGTGATACATTATGTAAGATGACATAGGGTGACATCAGGTGGTATCAAACGACATTATGGAGTTCAAACTCACGTTGCTCAATCATACTTTGGCCTTATTGTCCCAGGCATTCTTCAGATCTATCTGTAGTCTACACATGCACTGTTTCAACAAGGGAAACAAAGTATACAACTGCCAGGTGTTTAGTTCGGCTGTGTACTTTTTAAGCATAGTTTCCACCAAAGTTTGATCTTATGAACTATCTGACAAAGTTCTTTACAAATAAAATATTTTGTTTCAAGGTCCCTAAAATTCTTAAACAACAAATATTTGTTAAAATTGTGCCAGCACCAAAAATGTGATACTGCTTGAGCTCATGTTTTTTATTACAGAATATCATCTCAGAAGCATTTTGCTTCTTTGCCAAAAATAGCATTGATACCTATTTCAAAGTCTCTTTCACTGCATCAGAGCAGACAGATCTTAAACAATCCATTCATCCACCACAACACTAAGACACACAACACTGATTATAATATCAATGATAAATACAGTATGTTTTTGATAAAAATCTTATTTGTAGTATTTTATCTTCTCCTGAAGTATACAAAATGTTGCTTGAATCTGGTATTAGGTTAATAGAGTTCCACAATGGTCTTGAATATGAAATGATAGCAAACTGAATATTGCCATTGTCCCCTGAAGTGAATAGATATATGTCTATAAGCTGACATCAAATGTTAAGAGGCTTTGTTTTAAGCTAGTAGTTTAAGTAGGCACTGTCAGTTCAAGTAGAATATATAAGATTGCTGGTTAACATAACATCTAAAATTGTTCAGGTAAAATGTTCCCAAATTCTTGCTAACTAAGGCTATGTGTTCATATGATAACGGGCTAATAGTAGCATATTAGTATTCTTAGCTAGCTACTTCCTGTCATACAGCACATACAGACATCCCAACTCTCCCAGAAGGTCCAGGAGTCTCCCGCATGTTCTTGCGCGGCTCCCTGATGCCAGCATATTACATATTAATGAACGACTTTGCTGAAGACTAAAGACTAAAATGTACCCATATGTAATCATGGTAAAAAAAACTGGACAACTGGAACTGGATTTCTCACTTGCCCATGATGGGTGACATGACTGTAAAAGACATGTTGAGGTGATAGGTGTCATTCGTCCAATAGCATAGCTAAAACGTTATTTTAACTGGCTGCTATAAGCTGCTATATATTTCACACTTGTTTTATGCAGAAATCCTAAGTCTGACAAATAACTAGTTGTGTTCTGTCATAAGAAAATGTTGTGTGTGAGCGCGCGCATTAGCCAGTGTAACCACCTCCCGCAAATCAGTTTTTGAAGGTTGGGAAGTCTGTACTCACTGGTGCACAATCACAGGTTTGCCAGCTATCAGATGTAAATGATTGATGTATTCTGGGTACATCTTCTGGGTTACATATTCTCTATTTTCAAAGCAAACAACTGTGCATTTCTATTCTGAAGGCTCGACAAGAAGTCTACATGGAAGCAGGGCAGACCTCAGCATATTGCGTCTGGAATGAGAGCCTTATGTAGAAATGTTTACAAAACTCATCCAAACCCAAATGTCATCATAAATCCATTAGGTATTAAACACAGTTTTGAATTTTACACTGCATTCTGGTCACATCGATTTCATATTCAGACAGAAAGGTATTCTAAGGAATTAAGTTCCACTTTAAAATCAAAGTCAGCTAAAGTACCAGTTATATATTTGATGTGACTTTTGTCCTCAGGCCTGCTTGCTTGCGGAAACACACACCCACCTGCTACTGATACAATATATTCATACTTGGGGAATTGAAATCCCCTTCAGCAGTTACGTTTAGTTACGTACCTGGCCTAAGTTGTATATTCTGTGTTCGGAGTAAGCTGCAATATCTGAAAGTGCTGCTGGATGGGTGATGAAAACCAAGGTTACCCAAGCTGTAAATAAGCAGGAAAGGGAAACGCTCTGGCGGTAATGTAAACGTCAGTTCCACATTCGCACTTTAAAACTTAGGAAATATTGAATAAACCCAATAAATTGCGGGGCCATTTGCACAGGCATAAAGAAGAGAATCTGCGCTCCTAAATCACCCTGATGTTGATGATCACCCCAGGACCAGGTTGATTAATATGGTCTGGCTTCAAGGCGCACTCCTTAGGCACACAGGGCACACACAGTCAGCGTAGATGATTCAAGCAGCAATCGGCGATTATCTAAAAACAAAAATCTGATTTTTTTTCACAATGTTACCACTGTATCCAAATCGTATTACATTTTTTTAATTTCGTATTCATTATGAAGAAATGTATTTAAAAACAGACCCAACCAGGTCTGCCCTCCATTGTCACAAACTGTTTAGGAAACAATAAAGGTGTATTATAGACTTTCGGGATTCCAGACGGTTGACTTCCTGAGTGGTGACAGTTGTCACTTACACTCATTGGGCATTCTGAAGTGAATGCTTTGTGGTTCCCTCCACAATTGGGACATTTCACATTGTCATAATTTTTCTTACCCAGCAGGCACATGTTGTCTTCTCCAGACACTTGAAACATATCCAGGTGATCACATGGCACCGGTATTTGGATAAATGCTATGACACCTTGACCCCAAGCGACACCGGGGTAGGTAAATATGCATATGAAAAAACAACAACAACAAATAAACCACTCCTTTTTTAGCACGTCACTCCAAAACTAATCCCAATTTTTCTATTTTTTTATCACATTTCGGTCACATCAACCCCCCACAAAACACCAGATATAGCTGCACTGAAGGACAGACTATTCTAAAGAGCCAAACATGACAGGGAAAATATCCTGATCAGGTAGAAAGGCACGTACAACCGTTCAAAACATGTCAACTTCTGTGGCCTTCACAGCCTATAATTTACTCTGCACTTATACTTTTCATATCTCAATGGCTTTTTCAGAACTGAAAAGTCAATATCAGAAAATAAGTCAATCAGACAACCCTGACTCTGTCTTTCATCCTTGTCAGGCGGTCATTATTATAACACATAACAGGATCTTCAAGCACATGGGGATGATTTACTCTTTCAACACAAGTCCAAAAGCTTTACACAAGGCACATAACTAGTGTGTTCTCTAATTCAATCTACAACTGTTGCTTAAATGTACTTTTGAAAAAGTAGAACATTTATTCTCAGTAATCTGCTATTAAAAAGTAGGCTTTCTTAAACACACACTCCGAGGCTCATATCATGTACAATCATGGCCGATGCTTACCAATGTAGAGATCTGGCACGAACGGTCCGGCACGAACGGTCTGCCACGAACAGTCTGGCACGAACAGTCTGCCACGAACAGTCTGCCACGAACAGTCTGCCACGAACAGTCTGCCACGAACAGTCTGCCACGAACAGTCTGGCACGAACAGTCTGGCACGAACAGTCTGCCACGAACAGTCTGCCACGAACAGTCTGCCACGAACAGTCTGGCACGAACATTCTGGCACGAACAGTCTGCCACGAACAGTCTGCCACGAACAGTCTGCCACGAACAGTCTGCCACGAACAGTCTGCCACGAACATTCTGGCACGAACAGTCTGCCACGAACAGTCTGGCACGAACAGTTTGACACGAATAGTCTGGCATGAATAGTAAATAACAAACTGTAAGAAAAGTTTCAATTGTTAAAGTTTTTTGTGGGGTAAATATAAAATGTATTTTCTCAAGCAAACTATCACCTGGGGAAAGATAAATATGCACTGATGATCAATGCAAATATGTTATGAAAATGCCCCCCCCCCCATGGAAAGCTTACCTCACTTTTAATGAAAGGATGTCATATTTTGTATCATTACAGAGGGGATATTAAAACACGAAGAACCACATTTTCCTGGCTGCAAAATCTATATATATATATATATATATATATGCCGTTATAATTGGTGCAATCGTGAATTCCCCTTAGAATAGGGTATTTTCACGGGGAATTTCCAGCCAATAATTATAATTTGAACTATAAAAACAGAGCGCCAAAATGCTTATGAAGCTGACAAAGAATGAAGTGCCCACACGTGGTCATAGTTTTCTGGGGAGCAACCGAGCAGACCAGCCACGCCTTTCACAGAACATGAGCATCTATAAGGAAGTGCAACTATTTGCTCTTATCTCAGCAGATTGACAGACCATCTTTATCCAGATTCTGACGTGCTGCGGATTTCTGGCAAAGAGCATTGGTCTTTGATTGTTGTCGACGTCAGGAGCTGCCTTCTAGGTAGTGAGAAGTTGTTAATGAGGCCGAGAGTGCCTGAACAAAAGGCTTCGTTATGAATGTAGGATTTGACCGTAGCTTATGTGTACAAAGCGGCAGCCTGCTTCGAGTAGGACAAACTTCAACAGCAAGCCTGTGGTGTGTGTGTGAAGGAGTAAGGCGGCAGGACTTGTGAAGGTTGAACATCAGGCGGGATGCTGCGTTTTATAGAAGACGCAGGGGTTTGACGGCTCAAGCCGAGAGCCTAACTAACGGTGTGTTACAGCTGTGAGAGTATAAGGGGCTGAATGACCTGTACAGCGTTCTGTGTGAGGTGAATTAAATAGATCATAAACCTGCAGGGGTACATTAGAGATGTGCAGACAGTACAATGGACCCTAAATCAAAATGGCGCTATCTTAAAACCCTTCCTTTTGTTAGCTTATTACAAACAGCGAATTTAGGGGGGAGGGCAAACAGTTATGTTTGTTTCATGCTGACGCACACTGGACACCACCAACAGATCAAACATAGACATGACATATCGAAAAACACATTTACAATCAGCACACGCTGATCTTTTGATTATTAATAGTAACCTGCTGCAGTCAGCTATACGTACATAAACCTGAAACTAAAGTTCCTCATAACCATAGACTGTATAAAGATATGGACGTAGTATCCGTGACGTCACCCGTAGGGTTCTGAAGACCGTTTGTGAAGCCTAAAGTAGGCGTAGCCGACCGTCGCCATCTTGGCAGCGCGTCACTCCCGGATAAACGAAAATGGTCAAAGAGGCGGTACGTGGATGGAGCTGAGGAGCCTGGATGCTGTTTACTGAGTAATTATAGGCTAATTTCTTACACATATCTTTGAGGACATGTAAAAAAATTATCAACTAAACGGATGAGCGGGAAAGGGAACTTTGGGGTCCCCTGCTAGAGCTGCTACCCCCGCGACCCGACCCCGGATAAGCGGTTGAAGATGAGATGAGATGAGATAAACGGATGAGTTATAAAAAAATTCACCCCCCTCACAGTTGTTATGAAGGGCAAAATTTGCTGTATAGACCAAATCCAAATAGAGAACCAGACTGTAAACATGTTTTTTTCTGCTGTAAAGTTGATCATTTTAACATGGGGGAGATACAGATTTGACAATTCTTTGACGGCCAGTCAATGAATTGCAGTTTAACTCACTTCCTTATTGGTTTCAGGAGAGAGACCGGAAGGCCACTTGCTCATAACACAGGTAGTACTATATGCTGTAGCCAAGCTATTTTAAATTGTTACTGTTACTGCTTTATATGTTTCATAAATATTCATAGTGTTACACTTTTTTATATTCTGTGTGTATGTATTGTGTATTTTACCAGATTTGTCAGAGCTCCCTCCGAAGCCAGTCTACCGCCACCTGCAGGCAGGCTTAGGCATTTGTCCTCCCCGGTCTTCTAAGCTCCCATCGTTCCTCCTCCCCCCACTGATTGTCTGGTCTCATCATCACAGACACCTGGTGTTCATTCCCTCATTAGTAGAGTATTTAGGTCCCCTGTGTGTGGTCTGTCTTTGTGTGGTATTGTTATATGGTTCGTGTTTGTTTACTGGAGGTTTCTCTACGTCCTAGTTGGACTCAAGTTTACGTCCTGTTGGACATTTATGCACTTCGTCGTATGTCATTCCTTTCATGACTCTGACTATGTTTATAGTCTGTGATCGCTGAGGCGACTGTGAGAACTGAACTATTAAAGGACACTGCTAAGCTATCTGTTCCTGCGCCTGGCTCCGTCCTTCCTCACTACACAACTTCAACAGCCGTGACACCCGTTAAAGACGTTACATGTACCCAAGGAAACCAGCCAACCGGAACTAACGAGTGCACCCCTCTAAACACCTGGCGTTCACCACGTGTGACAAATTAGATTTTATAGTGCTTACCGGGCCCCTGACCTCGTCTCAAGTCTCGGTTGTCCATTGAACGCATTACGGCTTTGTGCTCCAGGCTTACCATGCATGGCTAGCTGGCTATGCTAAACCTTAAGCATGGATCCAATTGAATCTGGTCATTTATATGGGAGTCTGTATATTTATATGGGAGAATCCCGTTCTGTCTTTACCACAGACGTTGTCGTTTCTACTTTATAGTGTGGACCCATAACATGGAAAACACAATAGAGAAGAAGCAGCGGTCCGAACAGTTAGTCGGGCAGGCAGGTGGGTGGGGTTCTATTTGTTCCCTGTGAGATGATTGGTGGTCATGCTGTTATTTTTGTTTTGAGGAAATGGAACTCAGTTCCCAGATGAGGGGCCAGTTAAGTTCTTCATTTCCTGGGGTGATGAGGTAGAGCTTCATGTGTGTCTGCTTGTTTGTTTGTGGAGTGTGTGTGTGTGTCTGTGTGTGTGTGTGTGTGCGTGTGTGTGTGTGCGTCTGCGTGTGAGTGTGTGTGTGTCTGTGTACGTCTCCTGTTGCTGTCAGTGCCTGCGTGTGTGCCGGTTGGTGAATGGTGGTAAAGGGGCATGTTGACACTAGACTGGTGACGCTTCAAACACTCCCCACCTGCTGGGATGGACTCCCACCACAGTTTCCTCCTCTCAGATGAATATTAATAATTCAAGGTGATCTTAATCTCGGCGGGTTGCGAGGAGGGTGCTGCTCGCCCATCACCCCGGGATGAGCCGGAATTACTTTAGCATGAAAGGCCACGGACAGAGAGACAGACAGACAGACGGACGGATGGGGAGAGTGATGCCTTGGTGCTATAAGTCAGCCCCAGAGAATTCAGTGACGTTGTGTTGGTCTGAAAAGCCGGGCAGACAGGACAGGGAGACGATGGCTGTAAGCCTGTTTCTACTGTTGTAGCCCACGGCAACAGAGGCAGAGGTTCACGCTCCACTTCTGAAGTGTTCTCACCAGCCAGGCCCCAGCGATTAAATCTTGTTTTGATGACGGCCTCAAGCGGCCACGAGGCACGTGGTTCCGTACGAGCGTGAGTCTTCGCCTCTGCTTAATTTGTGTGATGTGGAGGCAAACACTGCTGCTGTGTGCTAATGGCTGTGTGTTTCTACTACTGCTGTGTGTCTGTGTGTGTGTATGTGTGTGTGTGTGTGTGTGTATGTGTGTGTGTGTGTGTGTGTGTGTGTGTGTGTGTGTGTGTGTGTGTGTGTGTGTGTGTGTGTGTGTGTGTGTGTGTGTGTGTGTGTGTGTGTGTGTGTGTGTGTGTGTGTGTGTCTGTGTATGTGTGTGTGTGTGTGTATGTGTCTGTGTGTGTGTATGTGTGTGTGTGTGTGTATGTGTGTGTGTGTGTGTGTGTGTGTGTGTGTATGTGTCTGTGTGTGTGTGTGTGTGTGTGTGTGTGTGTGTGTGTGTGTGTGTGTGTGTGTGTGTGTGTGTGTGTGTGTATGTGTCTGTGTGTGTGTGTATGTGTGTGTGTGTGTGTGTGTGTGTGTGTGTGTGTGTGTGTGTGTGTGTGTGTGTGTGTGTGTGTGTGTGTGTGTGTGTGTGTGTGTGTGTGTGTGTGTGTGTGTGAGTGTGTGTGTGTGTGTGCGCGTGTGGCTCACAGGGGAAATGAAAGGTAATAGGTTAGGCTGACCTGATGCTCCCCAGGCTCTTGCAGGGTGGTTTGATGGGTAATCTAACCAACACACAGCTACTATCTCTCACCAATTCTCTCTCCCACGTCTAACTCTCTTGACATGTCTTTCTTGCTCTCCCGATTCTTGTTCTCTAGCAGTTCCTCTATCACTCTCTCTATATATAGGGGACGTGTTTGAAGATTGAGGTCTAGAGCGAGTGGACAATGTGCCTGTGTGCTTTTCTGGTTGATAGATCAAGAGCTCATTGACGTGTGCTAACCGTTTCAGATGCGCCGTCTGTAAAATAAAACGTCTCAGCTTCTGTGGTCGTCATGCATGTTTTACTTACAATGTGATTTGGACTGACAAGTTGAACCTGAAGTTAGAACTGCCAACATTGATTTTAATATATATATATTAGGGCTGGGATATTTAACGCGTTAATCTGATGCGTTAATTTCAAATGTTTAACGCGTTAAAATAATTTAACGCAATTAACGCACCACTTTATTAAGTTTCGGTTTCGGTTTGCTAAACCGAATTCAAATACCATAGAAGCAGCTCGTCTTTAGTTTATCATATAAAAGCAAACACATGGTCATTATTTACGTTACTAGAGAGTATATAGGACAGAAACACCCGATCATTATTGATGTTGCAATCCGCCAATCCGCGTTACTGCAGTAATGTGCGCCAAATCGGGCTTTTGACGAAACAAGTAATCGTTAACCGATGTTTTAGATAAATAGATAGAAACTGCCGCCCGATAAACACAGTAGAGGGACGAGGGACTGAAATAAATCATTCCAATTGCATTGGGATCCCCATCATACAATCTACCCTCTAAAACAATTGTTTTGAGACATAACCTGCTGGAGAAAGCAGAGAACGTCACTCTCATGGAGACCCTAACCAACCCGACATAACCAAACTTAATTTCACTTCATTCTGTTTGTCATTCATATTACAAAGGCTGTTATAGACTTCTTTAAAATTAATCTGGCAACTTTACATATAGTGCAATTATTTTGGCCTATAGGCTTACGTTCAAAAATAATCTATCTTTGACATTGATGGTTTCACCTTACACTTTGTCATTTTGTTTTTGAAAATGTTTTATTTCATTTGGACTATTGCCAAGATGATCCAGTATTTTTGATAACCTTCAGGGTTTAAATATATAACTTGCACTTCAACACTTTGTTTATAAAGTTGCTATATTTGATAAGAATGACTATTCTGTATTGTTCACAGGAGAGACTATCATAAAATAATGTATTTAAAATATACTTCATTGTGTTAATTGATTTATTTCATTGTTTCAAACAACTTGGGGAAAATGTGATTAATCGCGATTAATCACAGGATTGTGCGATTAATTAGTTAATTTTTTTAAATAAATTGACGGCCCTAATACAGAGCTGTAGTACTCGAGACCGGTCTCGGTCTCGAGACCGGTCTCGAGACCACTTTTTTAAGGTCTCGGTCTCGTCTCGGTCTCGGTTACATTTGGACTCGGTCTCGACTCGGTCTCGGACAGTAAGGACTCGTAAATTCTTCCGAGACCAGCCGAGACCAGCGTAGAAATTATCGCCCACAATTTTTTTCTAGAAAAATATTTAAGTATGACATGTACTGGCTGTATTTCCATTGGCTGTATTTCGTCCAGAGTCAGACTGTTTTTTTCTGATGTGGCTTATCCCGCCAATGGCTATCTACTTTTAAAGAAAAGCCCACCCCAGCGTCGCTAGAGCGTGCACCCATTCACGTAAATACTTCAATCTTAAACATATGCTCGATCATGTCTGCACAATCTGCATTATATTCGTTTTGCCTATATTCAGAACATTGAGCACAAATAAATAATTTGTCCGAAAACACACAGCGGTTAGTAATTAAAATACATACATAATGTTGAAAAGCTACAGCCGACGTCCTTCCATGACTTTTCCTAAATACGTGCATTTTACCTTGTCCCGTTTTCAGAATTGCAAAATCACAAACCGAACAATATATAAAACTACTATTTACATGTTTTTGATACCTAAACTGCCTTCCTGTCGCCAAAATCCCACGCCGCTGGGCGTTGGTACCCTAATTGCGGTACCCAGACACCGATCACACTTCACTGAGCCTATATGGCAATGGTTGAATGGGCGATACACAGACAAATACTACGAGAACACATATAGACAATAGTCTGATTGGCTTGGTTGAACTAACCAAAAAGAGGTACGTTTATAAAGAAATATGTTTCACTAAATAAACAGAACGAATTCCGCCAAATACATACAGCCCCATTCATGTGTCATGCGCCTATTGCACTCAATAATTAATAACGAATGAACCACAGTGTATTCATATAGCCTACAAGAGACTTCAACAAAATATTGTTTTGTATCGAAATTAAACGAATATAAACAATAATTATTAATAGGCTAACTACAAATGGGCGATAAATGAAATTACTCATGCACACAGAAGGACGTGGGACATACATAAGTCCGGGGCATACGGCAGAAAGAGCATAAAACTGGAACGGTTATGGTCCGATCTATATGAAACTGAACCCGTTTTGGTCCGATCTTTATTAAACTGGAAGGGTTTTGGTCTGATCTATATGAACACTGTGCGCAGTTCAACCGGGTTAGTTTGCTGCTGTCTCATGTGCACTCGTAACAATAATGAACACTGTGCGTAGTGCAACCGGTTCGTTTGCGTGTCCTGCTCAAGCAGACAAACAACTGAAGCTGCGTGCCTGTGGACGGATAAATAATTATAAATAGATTTGTTTATCGGCCAATCATGCGCAAATAATTTGATTGCAAGTCGCTTGTGATCTAAAATGTGTTAGCATTTACTACATCAACATAGGACATACAGTTTGATGGATTTTCATTTATTCGATTTTTAGAAATTTTAATATCATAGCCTGTGCATTTTAAAATCATGGTTTTATTTTCGTATTTTATGTTTACATAAGACAATAAATAGGCCTAGATACTCTTTTAATAAAATTCATTTAATTCAGGATGACAACACAGTAGATGATCTGATGCTGTTGGTCAAGTGTTTTTTACATTGGTCATTGGACCAAAAACATGTCATATTATTTAGTGTTGATATGACTGGTCTCGGTCTCGGCCCCCTTTGGTATCGGTCTCGTCTCGGTCTCGGCCACCTTCGGTCTCGGTCTCGTCTCGGTCTCGGCCCCTTCGGTCTTGGTCTCGTCTCGGTCTCGGCCCCCTTCGGTCTCGGTCTCGTCTCGGTCTCGCTTTAGGTGGTCTCGAGCACAGCTCTGCCCTAATATATATATATATATATAATACATAACAATGTAGTATTATGAGTAAACATGTTAGCCATGTTTTCAAATGTCATTCTTTTTCAAAAGCATTTGGGCGTTTTTAATTTTTTTTAAGTAAATATACAACCAATGACCTATTACAAAATACTTGGATCTCTGTTCGGTTTGTATTTGGAATGTTTTTACAGATGCAAGATGCACTTTTCTGCAGATTGACCGTTCCGATCAGCAGTGCTTTATTTGTATATTTTGCAATCGCACTGTGATTAAATAGAGCCATGAACTTTTGATGGACCGCCAGCACTATTGACAGTGTATTTGAATGATTTCACTATTTATATTCCCAACTTCAACATCACAGCTATGACGACTGTACGCTCACTGTGAGAGCCACATAATGCATGCAGGTGTGAGTGTGTCTGTATGGTAACAACTGTTTGTTATAACACACCACTGCTATATTGTGTCCTTGGACACAATGCAAACTTTACATTCAGCCTAGCTCTCTCAGTGTGTGCGCAGCTCTCCCATTCTCCTAGTTTGTTTAAACCCCTAAATACCAGCAATATATCTTTTGAGTTTTGCACTTCGCACCATAACCTTCACAGCCAGTGGAAATGAGAGTTGGGTCGCGGTGTTAAATATTAATGCTCAGCCCTGCCGACCAGACTCTCTGGCATTTATCTAAACCCTCTGCAGAAGGACAGAGGACTTTGGGGCCAACGGGTGACCAACCAAAGTGTTTCGTCTCTGGATCATCAGCGTAGGTGTCACGATTGGTGTGGTGGCGTTGCTACACTTCCATTTCGGTGATCCACTTCCGTGTTTTTGTACTCACTAGCTGTGATTACTAACTCTTTCACGTGGTCACAGCTGTTAGTAATCTGTCACTTTATGTGGGATATAAGAGGGTCGCGAGCAGTGCACTCGTTGCTTCGCATTGTTACATGTCACACGTTGTTTGTAGAGGTGAGTGTTATATGTATTAGAAGACGTGCTGTTATTTGACTATTGGATAAGTCGCTGGTTATGCGCACTATTATTTCTAGTTAAACAGTTTAGTTCTTTTTCGCCGTTCACGGTTTGTTTTACTTTTGTCCTGTAATAAACCTGTGTTAAAACGGATACATTGGCTCTGCACCTGGCTTCATCCTGCACTACACCCTACGGTTCGTGACAGTAGGACTAAATGTGCTCTTTACTGGGACTGAAGCAATTATGCATCTTAACCCCTGACAGCTTTGGTACCTGCAGTGCTGAGGTGAGTCAGGTGAGCGCGCCTGCCCTAACAATAACACTTTGACCCCTGTGAGTCCCAGGTTGACAAGTAGAAGGAAGGCATGCCACGATCTTCAGCTCTCCCTAACACATTGGGAGTAGTCGCTAAAAACGACTTATATATATTTTTTGTTGACAAAATCAAAGATAAAGGTTAGAAAACAAACAATCATAAACATTCATGTTTTTCCCCATTGATTCAATGTATTTATTATATATAGTATATTTTCACCATGTGTTTTAAAAACATTCAATTGAAATAACATAGAATTCTGTGCCACGAAGCACCGCTACAAATAGACCTGCCATGATAGGCGACTGCTGGCTTCAAAGCCTCTGAATTGCCAATATATTGCATGAGTGATCCAGGGTTTATAAACGTACATCATTGGACTGACCAGCCTAGACCGAGGGAGGTGGAGTGGGATCGAGGGGAGGTGGGGTGGGATCTAGAGGAGTGGGGAGGTGAGGTGGGATCTAGAGGAGAGGGGAGGTGAGGTGGGATCTAGAGGAGTGGGGAGGTGAGGTGGGATCTAGAGGAGAGGGGAGGTGAGGTGGGATCTAGAGGAGTGGGGAGGTGAGGTGGGATCTAGAGGAGTGGGGAGGTGAGGTGGGATCTAGAGGAGTGGGGAGGTGAGGTGGGATCTAGAGGAGAGGGGAGGTGAGGTGGGATCTAGAGGAGTGGGGAGGTGAGGTGGGATCTAGAGGAGAGGGGAGGTGAGGTGGGATCTAGAGGAGTGGGGAGGTGAGGTGGGATCTAGAGGAGTGGGGAGGTGAGGTGGGATCTAGAGGAGAGGGGAGGTGAGGTGGGATCTAGAGGAGTGGGGAGGTGAGGTGGGATCTAGAGGAGGTGAGGTGGGATCTAGAGGAGGGGAGGTGGGGTGGGATCTAAAGGAGAGGGGAGGTGAGGTGGGATCTAGAGGAGAGGGGAGGTGAGGTGGGATCTAGAGGAGTGGGGAGGTGAGGTGGGATCTAAAGGAGGGGAGGTGGGGTGGGATCTAGAGGAGAGGGGAGGTGGGGTGGGATCTAGAGGAGAGGGGAGGTGGGATCTAGAGGAGAGGGGGTGAGGTGGGATCTAGAGGAGAGGGGAGGTGAGGTGGGATCTAGAGGAGGGGAGGTGGGGTGGGATCTAGAGGAGGGGAGGTGAGGTGGGATCTAGAGGAGGGGAGGTGGGGTGGGATCTAGAGGAGTGGGGAGGTGAGGTGGGATCTAGAGGAGGGGAGGTGAGGTGGGATCTAGAGGAGTGGGGAGGTGAGGTGGGATCTAGAGGAGGGGGGGTGAGGTGGGATCTAGAGGAGGGGAGGTGGGATCTAGAGGAGTGGGGAGGTGAGGTGGGATCTAGAGGAGGGGAGGTGAGGTGGGATCTAGAGGAGAGGGGAGGTGAGGTGGGATCTAGAGGAGGGGAGGTGAGGTGGGATCTAAAGGAGAGGGGAGGTGGGGTGGGATCTAGAGGAGGGGAGGTGAGGTGGGATCTAGAGGAGTGGGGAGGTGAGGTGGGATCTAGAGGAGGGGAGGTGAGGTGGGATCTAAAGGAGAGGGGAGGTGAGGTGGGATCTAGAGGAGTGGGGAGGTGAGGTGGGATCTAGAGGAGGGGAGGTGGGGTGGGATCTAGAGGAGTGGGGAGGTGAGGTGGGATCTAGAGGAGTGGGGAGGTGAGGTGGGATCTAGAGGAGTGGGGAGGTGAGGTGGGATCTAGAGGAGGGGAGGTGAGGTGGGATCTAAAGGAGAGGGGAGGTGAGGTGGGATCTAGAGGAGGGGGAGGTGAGGTGGGATCTAGAGGAGAGGGGAGGTGGGGTCTAGGGATCTAGGTGAGGTGGGATCTAGGGGGGGAGGTGAGGTGGGATCTAGAGGAGTGGGGAGGTGAGGTGGGATCTAGAGGAGGGGGAGGTGAGGTGGGATCTAGAGGAGGGGAGGTGAGGTGGGATCTAGAGGAGGGAGGTGAGGTGGGATCTAAAGGAGAGGGAGGTGGGGTGGGATCTAGAGGAGGGGAGGTGGGGTGGGATCTAGAGGAGTGGGGAGGTGAGGTGGGATCTAGAGGAGGGGAGGTGAGGTGGGATCTAGAGGAGTGGGGAGGTGAGGTGGGATCTAGAGGAGGGGAGGTGAGGTGGGATCTAGAGGAGTGGGGAGGTGAGGTGGGATCTAGAGGAGAGGGAGGTGAGGTGGGATCTAGAGGAGTGGGGAGGTGAGGTGGGATCTAGAGGAGTGGGGAGGTGAGGTGGCATCTAGAGGAGGGGAGGTGAGGTGGGATCTAGAGGAGTGGGGAGGTGAGGTGGGATCTAGAGGAGGGGAGGTGAGGTGGGATCTAGAGGAGTGGGGAGGTGAGGTGGGATCTAGAGGAGAGGGGAGGTGAGGTGGGATCTAGAGGAGAGGGGAGGTGAGGTGGGATCTAGAGGAGTGGGGAGGTGAGGTGGGATCTAGAGGAGTGGGGAGGTGAGGTGGGATCTAGAGGAGGGGAGGTGAGGTGGGATCTAGAGGAGGGGAGGTGAGGTGGGATCTAAAGGAGAGGGAGGTGGGGTGGGATCTAGAGGAGGGGGAGGTGAGGTGGGATCTAAAGGAGAGGGGAGGTGGGGTGGGATCTAGAGGAGGGGAGGTGGGGTGGGATCTAGAGGAGGGGGAGGTGGGTGGGATCTAGAGGAGGGGAGGTGAGGTGGGATCTAGAGGAGGGGGAGGTGAGGTGGGATCTAGAGGAGGGGAGGTGGGGGTGGGTGGGATCTAGAGGAGTGGGGAGGTGAGGTGGGATCTAGAGGAGGGGGAGGTGAGGTGGGATCTAGAGGAGTGGGGAGGTGGGAGGTGGGATCTAGAGGAGGGGGAGGTGGGGTGGGATCTAGAGGAGTGGGGAGGTGAGGTGGGATCTAGAGGAGAGGTGGGATCTAGAGGTGAGGTGGGATCTAGAGGAGGGAGGTGAGGTGGGATCTAGGGAGGGGGAGGTGAGGTGGGATCTAGAGGAGAGGGGAGGTGAGGTGGGATCTAGAGGAGTGGGGAGGTGAGGTGGGATCTAGAGGAGTGGGGAGGTGAGGTGGGATCTAGAGGAGGGGGGAGGTGAGGTGGGATCTAGAGGAGAGGGAGGTGAGGTGGGATCTAGAGGAGGGGGAGGTGAGGTGGGATCTAGAGGAGAGGGGAGGTGGGGTGGGATCTAGAGGAGAGGGAGGTGGGTGGGATCTAGAGGAGAGGGGAGGTGAGGTGGGATGGGATCTAGAGGAGGGGGAGGTGAGGTGGGATCTAGGAGAGGGGAGGTGGGGTGGGATCTAGAGGAGTGGGGAGGTGAGGTGGGATCTAGAGGAGGGGAGGTGGGGTGGGATCTAGAGGAGAGGGGAGGTGAGGTGGGATCTAGAGGAGAGGGGAGGTGAGGTGGGATCTAGAGGAGGGGAGGTGGGTGGGATCTAGAGGAGGAGGGGAGGTGGGTGGGATCTAGAGGAGGGGGAGGTGGGGTGGGATCTAAAGGAGTGGGGGGGTGAGGTGGGATCTAGAGGAGAGGGAGGTGAGGTGGGATCTAGAGGAGTGGGGAGGTGAGGTGGGATCTAGAGGAGGGGGGAGGTGAGGTGGGATCTAGAGGAGGGGGGAGGTGAGGTGGGATCTAGAGGAGAGGGGAGGTGAGGTGGGATCTAGAGGAGAGGGGGAGGTGAGGTGGGATCTAGAGGAGGGGGGAGGTGATCTAAAGTGGGATCTAGAGGAGGGGAGGTGGGGTGGGATCTAGAGAGAGGGGAGGTGAGGTGGGATCTAGAGGAGTGGGGAGGTGAGGTGGGATCTAGAGGAGGGGAGGTGAGGTGGGATCTAGAGGAGGGGAGGTGAGGTGGGATCTAGAGGAGGGGGAGGTGAGGTGGGATCTAGAGGAGGGGAGGTGAGGTGGGATCTAGAGGAGTGGGGAGGTGAGGTGGGATCTAGAGGAGGGGAGGTGAGGTGGGATCTAGAGGAGGGGAGGTGAGGTGGGATCTAGAGGAGAGGGGAGGTGAGGTGGGATCTAGAGGAGGGGGAGGTGAGGTGGGATCTAGAGGAGGGGAGGTGAGGTGGGATCTAGAGGAGGGGGAGGTGAGGTGGGATCTAGAGGAGGGGAGGTGAGGTGGGATCTAAAGGAGAGGGGAGGTGGGGTGGGATCTAGAGGAGGGAGGTGAGGTGGGATCTAGAGGAGTGGGGAGGTGAGGTGGGATCTAGAGGAGGTGAGGTGGGATCTAGAGGAGGGGAGGTGGGGTGGGATCTAGAGGAGTGGGGAGGTTGAGGTGGGATCTAGAGGAGTGGGGAGGTGAGGTGGGATCTAGAGGAGTGGGGAGGTGAGGTGGGATCTAGAGGAGGGGAGGTGAGGTGGGATCTAAAGGAGAGGGGAGGTGGGGTGGGATCTAGAGGAGGGGAGGTGGGGACCAGGGGAGGGAGAGGGTCATTATAGCAACAGGGATTCTGGGGCAAACATATCCTGCAGTTGAGCCGACCTCCCTAGCTGTGCATCTGACTCTTCCAAGGGCAAACTCTGAACGAGCCAGCCGAGACCCAGTGGGCCGCCTGCCTGCTTGAGTCTGTATCGGACCTCTGTATCGGACCTCTGTATCGGACCTCTGTATCGGACCTCTGTATCGGACCTCTGTATCGGACCTCGGTATCGACCTCTGTATCGACCTCTGTACCGGACCTCTGTATCGACCTCTGTATCGACCTCTGTATCGGACCTCTGTATCGGACCTCTGTATCGGACCTCTGTGGGCCTACACACATGCACAGAAACCCCATGGCCTCTCTGCTTTGTGGTTATCGTTGCATCTCCACTGTCACAACATGAGTTTCATTCGGAACACGCCGGAACACTAATGAAAGGAGAGCTGGCATTTCTGACGGCACTATCTGCATTCGTGAAACGGCGGCGTGTGACGGAGTGTGTGCGGACCTCTCCGAACGCTCCGTTGCGCCTTTACGCACATTGCTGCATGCTGTTCTTTTTTTCTATGTCAGGAAGCGAGGAAGGCACGCGTGCACTACGCTGTGAGACGGACAGAGAGAGACCATCCATCATGATGTTCGCATCTGTGCGGATTGCGTGATCTTTAGATCATCCGGACGAGCTGTTGAAAATCACACGAGGGTGAGACGAGGCAGTCTGCCTTGTTCTAATATGAAAGCCCGGGAGTAGTTCAGTACAGATTCAGTGAACCAATGGAGAGGTCACATCACAGCTGATAACAGATTTATACTGAACCCGAAAATGCCGTAATGAATGAAGATCTGGGGCAATGGACGAATCCGAAGATGCGATATGAGTCAAGTTAAAACGCTTTAGAATGCAATGAATCCAGTATGAACGTGTGCTGTTTTAGAAGGATTCGGGACGTGCGTTAACGAATTGAACAGGGCTTGCATCGCTGTGTGTTTGTGTGCGAGGGAGAAAGACAGAAGAAGAAATAGATTGAAAGGTTGTCAGGTCTGGAGAAAATAGCTCAGTCTGAGGGGAGGAGATGAGAGAAATTAAAGAGAGACCGGAAAGAGAGAGAAGAGACGGGCTGAATAAATTATGTTACTATGGCCCGGGTTTTGGAAAAGTCTGATCTTCTAAAGTCGGATCTTTCTGTACGGCGTTTGATCTCTCTGGGCTCTCTCTCTCGTTTAAGCCCAATTGTGTCCTAAAATAATGTGACAGTAACTATTGATTTATAGTTTCTAATATTGGATTTGTATTCCTCATTATGGCATACAAATGGCTACGCTCAATCAACATCACGTGTGTATTATTTGTGATTGACATGTCGATACGACGCTAACGATATGTCGTTCTCCTTGTCTCGCCTCGTTCTGGTTTCAAATAAAACCATCTGTCACAGAAGGAGCCCAACTAGTATCCAGGAGGAATAATCGACAGACGGTCGACAGACTATAAAGTCTCCTAGTTTGGTGACCTTGTAGGTTCACTGCGATTCCCGATCGGCATTACGATATAAAATGTAGTCTGTGACGCACCGGGCTTCGATTTTCTCGCGTTCACTGAAGGAGTGCGGCCAACCCATTCACCTCCCACTGTTTGCAAGGGGCTGGAAACAGGTATGTTAAATCTGTGACACCATTGGCATAGGTCAGAGTACCAGCTAGGACTACCTGGCCATTAGGGCAAAAAATCAATTTGCACTGGATCAGGTTTAGAGCATCTCGTGACAGAGGGCAAATAACGCGAGACGTTGCGTCTCGTTCTGCGATGTAATAAAAATCCTTTTCACAGGAATGATTGATTTTTGTAAGTGAGTACACCTGACACAAAACACGCACACACACACACACATGTTGCCATTGAACATGCGGTGTGTTTTATATTGGGGTTTCCCAGTGTGATGTTCTAACCCACGACAAATGGACTTTCACTATGAGTGATGATGTTCTAAGGGGAAAAACTAAGTCGTTGTCCCAATACCAATGTTCCCTTCCCATCTATCACCCAGTAGTATAAACCTTGACAGACCGGTGTCAAATGCATGCCCCTCACTCTCACTAGCAGTGTTCACACATAGGATCCAAACAGTCAGTAACTAGTAACCGGTACCTACTTCTGTGTACACTGATGAGCCAAAACATTAGGACCAATGTCGATTAGATGGTAAGTGAACAATCGGTTGTTGTAGTGTCAGTGTGACATGTTACAAAAAAGAAAATGAGCTGGATCTGGGTTTCTCTGAAATGACAGGGCGTGTGGGGTGCTCCCGATCAGGAGTGGTGAGTATCTAACGACAGTTGGTCAGAGGAGGAACTAACCACAAACCGGCATCAGGGTGTTAGGAGCCCAGGGCGAATTGATGCGCCAATGAGGCTATCCTGTCTAATGTGGCACAAAAAACTCTGTAGTTACAAGAGGAATGTGTCACAACACACCCAGCGTCACACCCTGCTGCATATGGTACAGCGTAGCCACAGACAGAGTGCCCATGTTGACAGCCTCTGTCCACCATCAAAGCGCCTACAATGGGCCTGCCAGCGCCGGATGGCACCAGGATGCACTGTGGGAAGTGACGGCACCAGGATGCACTGTGGGAAGTGACGGCACCAGGATGCATTGAGGGAAGTGACGGCACCAGGATGCACTGTGGGAAGTGACGGCACCAGGATGCACTGTGGGAAGTGACGGCACCAGGATGCACTGTGGGAAGTGACGGCACCAGGATGCACTGTGGGAAGTGACGGCACCAGGATGCACTGTGGGAAGTGACGGCACCAGGATGCACTGTGGGAAGTGACGGCACCAGGATGCACTGTGGGAAGTGACTGCACCAGGATGCACTGTGGGAAGATGACAAATCGCTGGAGGGAGTGCGATACAATGGGCAAGTTCAGTCCTGTGGACACTAATTTGACACGTGCCACCTACCTAAACATTGTTGCAGATCAGTTACATCCCTTCACGTCAATGGTATTCACTGATGGAAATGGCCTCCTTCAGCAGGATAATGCAACTTGACACACTGCACACCTGGTTCTGGAACGGTTTAGGGAACATGAAAACGTGAAGGTTTTGCACAGGCCTCTAAATCCCAAAGATCTCAACTCAAGCATGTGACTCCACTTCAACACGCGACTTTCAGCACTTGAGGAGTTTGCTACTAATGTCTAGGTGCCAGATAGCACAGACCATGTTCAGGTGTCTGCTACTAATGTCTAGGAGCCAGATACCACAGACCATGTTCAGGTGTCTGCTACTAATGTCTTGGTGCCAGATACCAGAGACCATGTTCAGGTGTCTGCTACTAATGTCTTGGTGCCAGATACCACAGACCATGTTCAGGTGTCTGCTACTAATGTCTAGGTGCCAGATACCACAGACCATGTTCAGGTGTCTGCTACTTATGTCTAGGTGCCAGATACCACAGACCATGTTCAGGTGTCTGCTACTAATGTCTAGGTGCCAGATACCACAGACCATGTTCAGGTGTCTGCTACTAATGTCTTGGTGCCAGATACCACAGACCATGTTCAGGTGTCTGCTACTAATGTCTTGGTGCCAGATACCACAGACCGTGTTCAGGTGTCTGCTAGTAATGTCTATGTACCAGATACCACAGACCATGTTCAGGTGTCTGCTACTAATGTCTAGGTACCAGATACCACAGACCATGTCCAGGTGTCTGCTAGTAATGTCTAGGTGCCAGATACCACAGACTACGTTCAGGTGTCTGCTAGTAATGTCTAGGTACCAGATACCACAGACCATGTCCAGGTGTCTGCTAGTAATGTCTAGGTGCCAGATACCACAGACTACGTTCAGGTGTCTTGTAGAGTCAATATATCAGCGGGTCAATGAGTTACATAGGGAACCAACTGCATATTAGGCCTAATATTTTGGCTCATCAGTATCTGAATGTATATATGTTTGTGTATATGTACTTATAAATTAGATTCAACTTTATTGTCATTTCACAGTACAGTACAACAAAATGCAATTTGCATTCAATCAGAAGTGCAAAAAAGAAGTGCAAAAATGATATGCAGGGCAGTGTTTGAATGTGCAATTGATATAGGCAAGTAAATGTACAGGTCTTCAGTTAAAAAAATGTAGCAAATTACGGTCATAGAACATCTGTGCTACTGGTAAACGGATAGTACACGCATTAAGCATTGTGCAAATGGCAAATATAATAAATAGGCTAGAAGTGTGTATGGCGAGAGGAAGAGTACCCTTAACCCTATTGTGCAAATGGAAGATCAAGCAAATGAGTTACCAATGTGTAGGCAAGGTCACCAAAGGGTTGGTTAACAGCAGTTGTGAAGAAACTGTTACTAAGCCTGCTGTGAGTGAGTAGAGATCTGTACCACTTGCCTGATGGCAGGGGGTAAACAGTTTATGGCTCAGGTGTGAGGGGTCCCTGATAATGTGCGTGGGCAAGCTTTACCTTCTGGGGAATAAAAGTAAAACATAAAAACATTTCCATTTGGGGACATCTCCACTAAGAAAAACGTGATTTCTGTGCTTAGGAGTAAAACTAACGGTGAAACGTCCAGTTAGCGCTAGGTTCAGCCAATATGGCTAGGTTAAGTTCAGGCATTTACAGGTCAGGGTTAGGTATAAGTCATATTACTGAGATCAGGTTAAGGTGTGTGTTAGGTGTTTAGGTTAGGGAACTTATCACCTTTTATTTTCACGTTGCTAATACTGCAGCTTAGTGTTTTTGATACTATTAGTACTGTAATAGTGTGTGTGTGTGTGTGTGTGTGTGTGTGTGTGTGTGTGTGTGTGTGTGTGTGTGTGTGTGAGAGTTAGCCCTGCCCACGCACCCTCTTGGCCTCGCGGCTTTGGGTCTCTCTTCCACACGGGGTGAACCAAGCGAGAACGTGCCGATGGAGTGAAATACTACTAAGAATTCAAGTCATGGAAGCATAAAGGTATTGAGCTTCCTTTTGGAGACGTTTTTAAATGGTTTTAACTGCATACCAGTGTACCATTATACACTCATCTTAGCCCATACAGTGTTGAATGTAAAAACCTTGTTTCCAGCAGATGGTTTTCAGATGTTACTGTCGGCTCAGTCTGAATAGAATAAAGACTGAATAAAAATCAAATTTAATCCAAGGTTTTTACAGTTCGTCTGTCTGGGTTAAATCAATCTCCTCTTTCACACGAGTAGTCTTCTGTCGTTTGTTTATTCCAGCTTCGTCATATAGATAATGTTCTTCGGCAGGGAGGATCTGGCAGTGTAACTTTATTACTCATATTTATAAGTGTACTCCCGCATGTCAGACTGGGACAATGAGCAACTGTAACCTTGAGCTGAATATTAGATGATCCGTGGATTGGTATCCAGTACAGACACACGCACACATGTGCACACACGCGCGCGCGCACGCACGCACGCACGCACACATACACGTGCACACACACACGTGCACACACGCACACACACACACAAACACACACACACACACACACAAACAAACATCCTCTGACTGCTAATAAAAAAACAGTTATATGAAAAGCATCTATTCTATTCCAGTGGGGTTGAGATTACAGTAAGGGAATTGTTCAGCGTTCCACCGCCAACCTGCCAGATTGACGGAACAACTTCCATTCTGTTCGAAGGGGTGAAAAGAAGCACAGTTGTGGCTAAGATCTCTTACCATGAATCTATTTGCGAGGCTTGCATTTCTTCTTTTTACTCTAGCTCTCCCTTCTGCATTTCTTTTTTTTACTCTAGCTCTCCCTTCTGCATTTCTTCTTTTTTTTCTTTAGCTCTCCTTCCTGCATTTTTTCGACTGCGTTTAAGCCTGGAAGAGAGATACACACACTCCCCATTCCAGCAGCAGCCTCTGAGTTTCATTACACTGCAACGGTCTTTCCTACCAACTGGAGAATGTGTACAGAATGCATTTCTTCACAGTATTTTTACAGATGCACGTCTTCTGATTGTCCAAAACCATGCCAAGGCGACCATGGTTAAAACAGATTAGATTAGGTGCTCTTATAAAGGTTTTACACAACCCTTACACTCACCAGCAGTACTGTTGTTAACTTACAGAAAGAAATACTGACATCTCTGTTCTGAGGTATTTCAGGTAGTTTGTTCAGAAATATTGCTTAATCAGACATATCTACAGGAATCTCTTGCTTAAACCATAGTGATGTTGAAGGGTTTTCATTAGTAAATGTTCATCCTGTGCTCCTACTTCTGAACAGTAGGAAGTTGCTTGGTCTAGTAGTGGTTGAATGTTTTCATACCATTCTGGTACTATAAGTTGCACTATTAGAAAAATAGTGACTGCATGAAAACAGCAATTGAAATTTGTTTGGATTAAGGCCTCCGTGGAACAGTCAGAAAACATAAAAAGAAAAATCTGTAGTTTTTTTCCACCGGGATTTCTTTGTTGTCTTAAACAGTCGGGTCAATTTCAGCAATAAGATCTCAGCTTTAATGTCCCATGAAAAAACGACCTCGCTCTGTGAGTGAAAATAACAAACGGAGAAACTGTAATGAAAGTTTTGCAGAGGAATCAAAACTTGCATACAGAAATGTATTGGTCTTTCTCCTCTCTGTGTAACGGAGGCATACATACATTTTATTAAGACGAGTTTTAATGAATTACTGACACAATGGACCTTTTGGTTTATAATCTAGGTTTATTTTTTCCCCAGGGAGGATTAATTAATGCACACGAACTATAGCAATGGTATAAATTAAAAACCCCAGGCAAATCGGAACAAAAAAGATCTCAAACAAGAGGGTGCAGGATTTATAAAAACAAATAAATAAAACACCTCGCTAGTGATTCATTTATTCATTAATAAATAATCCCTTCATTAAGAGCTTGTTTACAACTTGGTTTGGGAGATTTATTGCATGTAGGCTGGTGATTTTGCTTAATTAAAATGATTAGATATTTCAATGCAGTTGTATAAGTATTTAGAACGACAACACATTGGTTTGTCAATACAGTTAAATGTAAATGCAGCAGAAACTTCGAATCTGACATTACTGGAAATGTCTGTCCGTACACCATTTAGCATCGATGGTTTTATGTGTATCAGTTTAAAGTTGCCATGATAACAACAAATATTGGCAAATGGTTTGAAAACTGATTAGAAATAACGGTAGGTTATAGCGCAGCAAACTGGTTTCTCTTCACTAGGAATCACTTTAGTGTTGTGTATTCCCATGAGACTATAAAATCTGTCAACTCTTCCAGCTATCAGGTCCTATTGACGCAATTGACAGGTGTTAGTGTTTTTCTAGACACGAGGTTGACGTTTTATGTTCTGAGAGAGTAGGAACTGTGTGGGAAGAGCCTCTGATTAAATCAGTCCCACGCAAGAGATATGCCGTTCGTTTTCAAGCAAATGTAACAGTGCATTCTTCAGAGAGCAACTGGCGAGCAACATTGTTTTTTCTTGCTTTCCCAGCCCTCTTTCCTTTGGCCAACAGGCAGCACTAAAAAAACAGAGGAACAAGAAATGATATCAAAGGCTCGCGATGGCTGGGAGGCATGTAGCACAAGACGACAACTAAACAACCATCACAGACTACAATAGAAGACCGTGCTGTCATCTGTTTTATTTTCTCAACAACTCTGTACCTCCCCGTGCCTTTCTCCATATGTCATCCTGCATTTCGTCACGTCGTACGGTTTCGAAAATCGTCAGCCGGGGCCATATCGTTGGGCCCATTACGCCGACGGTGGTGTGGAGCGAGAGGTGATGAGTAATTGACAGTCGCTCTGCGGGCTCGCGCGTTCTTCACTGGAAGCTGTGGGAGGTGTGTCGGAATCCCCTGACACGTCCCTGACATCGTAGCCTCCCTGTGAGGTGCGCGACACGGCGGGAGGCCAGCCTGTCTCGGTAGACGTGCAGAGGCTCCCTCAGTCTTCCACATTTATCACTCTTTAGGTGGGGGGTGGTGCGGGTGGTGGGGGGTTCTCACCATGTTCAGGCACATCCACCACGAGCTCCATAACTCTTTCCTCTGTGGTTTTGACAGCTTGCCAGTGTGCGTGTGTGTGTGTGTGTGTGTGTGTGTGAGTGTGTGTGTGTGTGAGAGAGAGAAAGACAGAGAGAGAGAGAGAGAGAGAGAGTGAGACAAGCTCCCCACAATGAGCTGTCTGTTCCCGCATGGAAAATGTATCACAGTTTCTACCTCTTCCCGAGACGTGTCGGGACAGGTGTGAACACTTGGTGACTGGCACTCGGACGGACAATAATGTAAACACCGAGGAATGTGTTACACATCACAGGGTCGGCGGGTGGTGGGGTGTGGGGTCTCCTATCCCCCGTGAAAAACGAAATGAAACATTATCCCCCGTAACAATTGATGCCCCGCTAAAGTTGCCCTTTCAACCGATTGCCAACGTCTGTCACGAAGCGAGCCACTAATGGAGCAGTTTGCTGCGTTGGTGATTTATGATGTAGGCAGGGTGTATTATCAGACCTCACTTTAAATGTTTCAGATTCCTGCTGTAAGGGGAGCTGGATTGAACATGCTTTGAACACAGTCCTGTACACACACAAGTATGCACACACATGCACACATACACACATGACCACAGATATAACTTCACTATCGAAACAAGGGCATCTGAGTTAATTCCCTAAATATCTGGTGGTTTTACTTAATCTAACCCTACTGTAACACTGCTAATTATACAGTGGATATAAAAAGTATACACGGCCCTGTGTGAAATAATTAGACTAAGATAAATCATGTCCAAACTTTTTCCACCTTTAATGTGGCCTAAAATGTGAACAAGTCAATTGAAAAACAAACTGAAATCTTTTGGGGGGAAAAGCATGGCGCATCTTGATTTGGCATTATTTGCAGACTTCTTTGCAAAAGCACTTTAAATCTGCGAGGATATCTCCTGTGCACAGCCCTCTTCAGATCACCCCACAGATGTTCAATTGGATTCAGGTCTGGGCTCTGGCTTGGCCATTCCAAAACGTTAATCTTCTTCTGGTGAAGCCATGCTCCGTGCCTTTCTCCATATGTCATCCTGCATTTCGTCACATCGTACGGTTTGGATTTGGATGTGTGCTTTGGGTCATTGTCGTGCTAAAAGGTGAACTTCCTTTTCATCTTCTGCTTTCTAACAGAAGTCTGGAGGTTTTGTGCCAACATTGCTTGGTATTTGGAACTGTTCATACTTCTCTCCACCCTGACTAAGGCCCCGGTTCCAGGTGAAAAAAACAGCCCCAAAGCATGATGCTGCCACCACCATGCTTCACTGTGGGTATGGTGTCCTTTGGGTGATGTGTAGCGTTGTTTTGGCACCAAACATACCTTTTGAAGTTATGGCCAAAAAGTTAAACCTTGGTTTCATCAGACCATTATACTTTTTTCTCACATGCTTTTGTGAGACTTGATGTTTGTTTTTGCAAACTTCAGCCACGCTTGGATGTTTTTCTTCATAAGAAAAGGCTTTCGTCTTGCCACCCTACCCCATACCACATACATATAAAGTATACGGGAGATTGTTGTCACATGTAGCACACAGCCAGTACATGTCAGAAATTCCAACAGCTCCTTTAATATTGTTGTAGGCCTCTTGGCAGGTGTGTAATGACTTCTATTTACGAGTTTGAATGCGATTGGTTAATTCTGAACACAGCCACATCCCCATGCACAAGAGGATGTGCACACTTATGCAACCAGGTTATTGGAAGGTTTTTTTATTTCTCCCCCTCAAAGATTTCAGTTTGGTTTTCAATTGAATTTTTCACATTACAGGTCACGTTAAAGCTGTAAAACGTTCTGACATGATTTATCTTTCTCTCATTTTTTCACATCACAAAAACCTGGCATTTTAACAGCTATTGTTCATTTTGTCAGTGGTTTTACAGTCTATTGAATCCTTGGACATTGGGACAATGGGGCATGATGGAAGGTATCCTATTGTACATATTCATTATTTTATTTTTATCCTGGGTGGCAGCACAATGGTTAAGTCTGTTGGATCTAATCCTAATTGATTCTGTAAATCTTATTGGACAAGAGTGTGTGGTGAAGTACTCATAAATAAATTAAATAATAAAATAACCGAATAATAAATTATTCCTTTCTGTAAATCCCATTGCATTTCAGTCAAGGGAAAAATGTATGTGTAGATCATGTGTAAAAAAAAAACGGGAATAGAAACACTTTAACAGCAGACAAAATTCTATACCCAACAACTGTACTCTCCCGTTGTAGGTTTCATTAGACGATTTGTAGTATCCAATCTGTATCCAAAATGTCTGCAAGCACAGGCAAATATGCATGGGCAAAGACTCACGTGCGCGTACACACAAAACATCACACTCACCCATGCACGTACACACAAACACACACACACACACCGGGCGGGTCTCATTTGATGATTTTCTCCAGCCTAGGAGCTCATCTGTTCAGAATGACAGGAGGAAAGGCCATGGGATTAGCCACTTATTAAACAGACATAGAAGCCCTTTCTCTCGTCCTTAATCACAGGTGCTGTTGTGGAGACAGCGGGAAAGTGTTGCCAGTTTAGCCGCATTGAAACCAAAGCCGGGAGATATTGCAAAGCATGTACGTAAAAAAAGAGAATGACAAAGAAAGGACCAACGCAATCGGTGACCTTTAGAAAATAAAATGAAAAGGAGAAAATGGACAGATGGAGATTTTATATTTGTATTAAAACAATTCTCCAAGCGTGTGTAATTTATTCTGCCATTCTGTTTTGGTCAAACACTTGATTCCGGAGTCTTGCACTGAGCAGAACAACCTGTGCATTTCTGAAGAATATAAGAAAAACTAACTATGTACTGGCAATGGTGTGGCAATTTATTTGTGCCTTTGTGCGACTAAAGATCCCTGAGGTTTTTTTCCGTGGTTTGTTTGGTCTCATTTCTCTATCCTGGCTAAATAGTTATGGTTATTAGTGGTCGACTGAAACACAGTGATGAAGATTATCTCTAAGCCTGGTTGGAGGAAAACTCCCAGCCATATGAACTGCAGTATTGGTGGGGATGTGCACAGCCTGTGTTGACTGGTAACATAAGCCTGGTTGGATATGAACTGCAGTATTGGTGGTCATGTGCACAGCCCGTGTTGACTGGTAACATTCTGGACAGATCTATATATCCGGCTCCCCTCGGAGGACCGGGTTTCAGTGCACATCTCCACCTCGTACTTCTATGTCTCCTTCTGGTTATGTGTAATGGTGTAATACACGAACCTAGACACTGATATGAATATTTAACAGTATGATCTGTTGGAATGTTGAGTTGTTTGATGTGAAACTGACCATTGAATAGTATTTTTACTTTAATTTTAGCTCCTTTCCTCATTTTAGGTAAGTGTTTGCTACCCACTGTCACAATTAGGGGCTAGTATGTAGGAGTAATTTATCATGTTCATGTAATGTACTTAAGTTTGTGGAGAAATGTATGTTTATTATATGGGGAATTGCTATAATAACCCTAGCATTTGTGTTGACCAATGCTATGTGTTATATTTCACTACCTGGAGCCGACAGGTTGGTGGACGACACGGTCAACATGCCTCTCCACATCATTCTCCAGCATCTTGACTCCCCTGGAACCTACGACAGAATCCTGTTTGTGGACATTAGCTCTGTTTACAACTCCATGATCCCAGCCATTCTCTAGGATAAGCTCCAGTTGGGGAAACACCTGTCGGACCACTGGCTCCCCTCAAGGTTGTGTCCTGTCCCCTTTCTCTTCTCTCTGTACACCAACAACTGCACCTCCAGTCACCATACTGTTAAACTTCTGATGTTTGCAGATAACACCACCTTTAATGATCTAATATTTGATGGGGAATCGGGGGGAATTGACAGACTAGTGTCCTGGTGCAGTCTCAACAACTTGGAGATTAATGCTCTAAAGACAGCGGAAATGAGAGTGGACTTTAGGAGAAGCCCAGCTGACTTTGGTCCCATTGTCCTGGGGTCTCCCCACCAACACAGTGGAGCCCTTTGGCTTCTTGGGCAACACTATCGTCCAGCCTTCCCTCCCCATGTGCATCTATGAGCCTCTCAGGACGTTGGTGTCGGTTCCCTGCTTTTCTTTCCTTGGACCACTTTTGATAAGTACTGACCACTGCAGACCGGGTTCACCCCACAACAGCTGCAGTTTTGGAGATGCTCTGACCCAATCGTCTGGCCATCACAATTTGTCCCATGTCAAAGTCACTCAGGTCCTTCCGCTTGCCCATTTTCTTTGCTTCTAACACATCAAATTTGAGGGCAAACTGTTCACTTGCTGCCTAATATATCCCACCCACTGACAGGTGCCATGATAACGAGATTATCAGTGTTACTTAAGTCTCCTGTCAGTGGACATAATGTTATGGCTGCTGATTGGTGAGCATTAGGTTAATCAAAAGTTTCAAGACAGAAGATGAGAAGCTTCCCTTCCGGATCCTTCTCGTCTCTCCCCCTACTCTTCAATTCTTATCATCATCATCCTCATAGAGGAGTTGGTGTAGCTCAGTGGTGGTTTTGGATGTACGATGCCCTGGGTTCAAATCTCCAGCTTCTCCCCAGGTCACTTATGCTAATAAACGTTTATTCTGCCTGGTTAAATACAGATATTTACATGTTCCCATCTTGTTATTTTCTCTCAACAGTAATCAAAGGGATTCAACAATGGTGACCGAAGCATTTGAAACAGCAGTTCAAGCGCATTTCCCCTCTTCGTTCTGTGTACATGACTTGAGCATCCGGCTGACAGACAGACAGACAAAGGGATGTAAACCTGGATGCACTTACCTCGCTGCTTATCCAGCCACCTCTGTGAGGGCACATTGTCTGTCTGGCCTCAAAGGCTGCCACACCACTTAGCCATATCCCCACTGCGGTTCACCAAAGTGACAAAGAGCAATCGGCTCAAAATATGCACAAACAACATTGGCTGGCACAGACACACACTCGCACCGCTCACACAGCCAAACCGCAACACAGCCACACACCCACGCAGCCACCCTCACACACACACAGTCACCCACACAGCCACACACAGCCACCCACACAGCCACACACCCACACAGACTCTCTGACATTACAGGCGACAATGAGACTGAGTCTTTTGAAGCAGGGCGACTGTGTAACAGGTGAAAACCGGGATGCGGGAGTAGGGTGAATCGGTTGTGGTGTCTGTTTCTTTTATCTGCAGATCTGAGATCTGTCCCGACTGTCCCAATGCGGTTCACCCATATGATACCGACTCAGCACCAAGCCTTTGATGTGCCACACACTTTCCAAGGAGGACGATTCAATGGAACATAACACTCCGATGCACAATGTCACAACATTGGTTGTAAAGGGACGGTCAAATTACTTTGACCTTGAGTTGTGTATGTATGTCCGTTTTGACGGAACCAAAATAATAGAACGTATGGATTGTCAGACGGTTTTAATGGAGGCAGAGAAAGCTAGGTTATACATTTGGCATATTTTTGGACAGTGTGCACGCTGGTGAAATATTCTACCGACAAGTCGTCAGGAATGAAGCAATTTCCTAATTTCGTGGCAAAGAAGACAACAACGTGTATTGATATTTTGTCATGTTTTTTATTTCTAGAGTGAGTTCAAATAATACTCGAAATACTTTTTCTACTTTTTGTTATGTTAAAAAAAATAACACAATAACACAATACCCGATAATAACAAACCAGGTTTTGAGAAGTGTTGGCAGATTCATAAAAAAATGAAAACATCCCATTTAATTTGAAGCATTCAGAACCCTTCAATCAGCACTATTTGAGGCATGTTTGTACATGAATCTTTTTATGTATGACACTTCAGACTTGGCACACCCGTATTTGGGGAGTTTGCATCATTCTACTCTGCAGACCCTACTAAGATGTTACGCAGCCATTTTCAGGTCTCCTCAAAGATGTTCACTCAGGTTCACGTTGAGGCGCTGTCCGGCCTACTCAAGGACATTCATAGACATGTTCCAAAGACACCCGGTGCTGTCTAGGATGTGTGCTTAGGGTGGTTTTGTGAAGGATGGTTAACCTTCACCCCAGTCTGAGCTCCTGAGCACCCTGGAGTCTGTACTTACCTCTCTTCAAACCTGACTAGATCTTGGTTTCATCAAATCAGAGAATGATGTTTGTCATGGTCTAAGAACCCTTCCGGTGCCCGTTATCCAATTCCATGTGGGCTGTCATGAGCCAATTACTGAAGAGTTTCTTTCTGGCCACTCTGGCCGCCTAAAGAGACTGATTGGTGGAGTGCTGCAGAGATAGTGGTCCTTCTGAATGGTTCTCCCATCTCCACACAGGATCTCATGAGCTCTAGAACTATGGAACTCTGAATTCTGGAGCTTGGAGACCAAGGCCTTTCTACCCTGACTACTAACCACTACTGGTGATTTTAAAAATCCTTGATGCTGGTGGTTTTCTTGTAAACTAAATGTATCCAGTACAATTCTCATCACGCTGCCCTTCAATTTGGAGGACTAATTGACCCACATATTTTAAATAACCTATCCCAATAGGACACAGAGGTTTTCCCTGACCATATGGGCTGGTATAAAGATGTGGTTGGGAGAGACTCTAGCCCTGTCTTACAAAAATACTTATTGGGAGCCTTTTAATAAATGTAATGTGAAATGTTTCCTGTTTTTTCTCCCGCTTTGCTTTTTACTTATTAATTTGTGGGTGGTCTAATTAAATCTCTCAAGGAAAATATGAAACAGAAATGACAAATTTGAATTACAAGACGAATCTTTAACAAGGTCTTTGAGCACTATGACAGGTTTGGGGCTACGCAGCATTAAGAGCAGTAAGGTGAGATGTGCTGTGTGTTGTGACACATTCCTCCTGTCACCATCAATACAATGTTCAGTGACCTGTGCCACTGTAGACTTTCAATTGGTTTGAACCAGACGGGATTGCCATTGATGCCCATGTTGCCCTTGCTGTCATTGATGCCCTTAATGCCCTTGTTGCCCTTGTTTACATTGTTGCTCATGTTGCCATTGGTGCCCATGTTGCCCTTGTTGTCCTTGTTGCCCATGTTACCCGTGTTGCCCATGTTGCCCTTGTTGCCCATGTTACCCTTGTTTCCCATGTTGCCCTTGTTGCCCATGTTACCCTCGTTACCTATGTTGCCATTGTTGCCATTGTTGCCCTTGATGCCATTGCTGTCCTTGTTGCCCATGTTACCCTTGTTTCCCATGTTGCCATTGTTGCCATTGTTGCCCTTGTTGCCCTTGTTGCCATTGTTGTCCTTGTTGCCCATGTTACCCTTGTTTCCCATGTTGCCATTGTTGCCCTTGTTGCCCATGTTGCCCTTGTTGCTATTGTTCCTTATTCAGCCAACACCCTTTTGCTGGTTTGTGGTTTGTCTTCCTTGGACCACTGTCAACGGGTAGCAATGCCGACCGGGACTGGTCCTTGGTAACGTCCTGCCCATTTCTCCTGCATCCAACACGTTGACCACGATAACTGATTGTTCGCTTGCAGGGGTGGAAAGTAACGAAGTAAAAATACTTCCTTACATTACTCAAGTATTTTTTTCGGGTATCTGTACTTTACTTGAGTATTTTTTATTTGCATCTACTTTTACTTTTACTCCACTACAATATTAAAGACAAAATGTACCTTTTACTCCGATACATTTCCCCATGCCCGCTCCAAGTATTATTACACTGGCTTTCCAAAACAATGAAAAACGTGTTTTTCTTAATAAAAAAACGATGCGCAAGGCCGTAGGGCTCCTTTAAAAAAAAACAATGCGCGAGGCCGCGAGCTCTTTCCCAGCACACGCGCACATAGGCTAGCCTATGCTAGTTGTTGTCAGTCCGTCATTGTGAAGTAGAAGATGTCCGGCGTTGAAACAGGTGAACACGCAGCTCTCGCTGCCAGCTCGCCCAGCAATGAGATTACCGACACCGACAGGGATCATCACCCATGGCCATATCTACGGGATATGTTCAAATTCATTGCTGTCAAGGGAGATTCGTATCTGTTGAGATGTCAACTTTGCCTGCCACGGGTGAATGACATTTCAAACTTCACCTTCAAATTTGAAAAAAAAATATTGAGGTGAGTTAACGTTATTTTTGTTACTATTGTTTGCCGAGTGATTTGATTTCATATTGAAATGTGCCTTGTACACAGCTAGCCTAGCTAACAATAGTCAATATTGATAGCGCGGTAAAGTTAGTTTTACGATGGACATTCGGTGGATATTTATATTCACCAGTGAAAATTAACAGTTCAGGAGAGTGACCAGCATCGATTCCTGATGAGGTTAAGTTTTTTTATTGGAAAATGGTTGGTTCTTCCCTGCATGCTGCCGATCGATCGGTCATGGATGATCCAGTCGGGGGTAGACTTGGAGTCAAATTTGCCATACTAACGTTAGCTCAGTGTTTCCCAAACTTCTTTCTTTCACTGCACACTGTTTAATGTGAAAACATCTCAATGCACAGCACACCACCATGACATTAAACAGGTTACAAAATAACAGCAGATAATATAACCTATTTATACTTTTTGAATGCAGCTATGTTGCCTCTTGCTATAAACCTATGCAATTTTTTATTAGAAATAATGACATGAAAACATTATTTAAAGAAATGGTAAGCCTACAATTTCAGAAATTTAAATTATAAAAAGTGAATGTGGATTTTCCTGTGCCACACATGGGCAGCTCTTACATCATGTGAGGCCAGCACACCCTTTGCTAACTTAGCTATCTATCACTGCATTGATAACTTGATAACAATTGTTTCAATAAAGCTGGCAAGCCACATGTAAGCTACTGTATATGGTTGTTTATAACAGTTTTATACTTGGGGAAATGCACATATATTAATTCATTCTTTCTATCTATCTTGCAGAGATAAGCAGAAGAAAGACATTCATACAGGTTTGAAACAACTTCAGGGTGAGTAAATGATGACACAATTTTCATTTTTGGGTGAACTATCCTTTTAAGGTGCTTCATTGATAAGAAATCTGATCTTAATCTTAATTGCCGTATATAATGTTATAATTTGTTCAATAAAAACATTGGATATCACCCGAAAACAATTGCTTTGATTAATTATTGATATTTACAGTTAATTTGAATATTTACTTTTACATCCAGTACTTAAGTACTTTTTAAATCGGATACTTTTGTACTTTTACTCAAGTGATATTTTAATGGAGGACTTTCTACTTGTACTGGAGTAATAGTGTATTTAAGTACAAATACATTTACTTGAGTATAACTTCTGAGTACTTTTACCACCTCTGTTCGCTTGCTATCTAATACACCAGCCCTCGTTAGCAGATGAGCTATGCTATTTGTTTCACCTGCGAGTGGTCATAATGTCGTGGCTCAACAGTGTGTACACTTGTTAAAACAATACCAATTGAAACACCAATATGATCGTGCCCATGTGATGTTTAATGTTTGGCTGTACTAATCATAAAGACATTGCAGTAAAATATTGCAGTAAAATGTGTTAATCTTACTCAGACTGTGTGACATAAATATTTTTTACAGCGATCATTCATTATTCAATAGGCATTTATGCTGTTTTACCATTCCCTGAGTGGATAACAGATTGTCAATTGTACTGTGAACATTGAAATGTGGTACATGCCAAGTAGGTTTTCATTGTGGTTATGCCATTACTGCTGTTGCCAAAAACATACACATGTACACACATCTACCAGTTGAAATGTTTTTCCCAATGATGAACTCATTATGGAATGTGAAATCATGCTTTCTTGATTTAAATAAGGCTCAATTAGCTACTCAAAAAATTTACTGTATACAAAAGCCTACCCCAGATCAAGCATTAATCTATCAATCAAATGTAATTCATAAAGCCGTTTTTACATTAGCATTGGTCGCGAAGTACTTATAATACCTATATTATTCAAATTAATGTGCACAGCGTGTACATTGTTCAAAATATTTGCATAAATACATCCAATGGCTCTACCAATGAAGGACAAATGCAACTACAGCCATAATGACTTGCATGATTGTTGTAACATGAAGGCTTTGAAGACAAATTAAAGAACTCAGGCTACATTTCTCTTTCAGATTCCGCTCGTCCTTCAGAAACCCTTTTTGACAGAGTAAATGGTATAGTTTACCACACAAAGCCGATCCCCACGCTCGTTCAGACAAATTATGTGTCAAACTAATGTTATTGACCTAACTACCTCTGCAACATAATGTGAACTAACCAAGTGTCCCTGAGGGTGAAAGCCGGCAGAGATAAACCATTCAATATCCACAAATATCGTTTTTTCTGCGTTTGAATGATTTATGTTACATTTCAAATCATCATTATCCGGTGTTTTACAAGATATGTATCGGGCAATATTGTATTTTTGGCTCAGCTCTTATTCTAGACTCATGAACGGAAAGATGGGTAACACATCCAGACAACATATCCTCTGCAACTAGCTAGCTTAGATGATTATTGTGATTTCTCATTTATGTTTTTTCTCACCCACAGTTTGTCCAATCCACATTTAGCAAAAATACAGTATTTATTGTGTTATACACATAGTTACACATAGTTCTTGTGTTGACTATAGGAATTGTGGGTACGCTAAATCTGGTGAAACATATTTTATGGCATGTAATTTATTCTAGCCTATGATGTATTCACTAGGAAACACACAGAACAAAATGGAATAGAACAAGTTGGGACGTATCAGCTTTGGTTCAAAATAAACTGTTTTTTTTTTAAATTGGGATGATTGTTCTTGATTCCGGAACATTGGAGCCACATTGGACATGGCTGTGATCATGGTTCTCGCAGGCCAAGTTATGACAGGCGTTGCATTTTCCCCGCTCAAATGATTTTACAGAGCCTGATCTTTTTGGAACTGAAACAACTGTACTAAGGTAACGACAGTATGATTCAGGCATGTGTAATTTACTGGTGCCTTTATAAAAGATTTAGGTATATCTCTTCTTAATTTAGACTAGGACAAACACATAAGATAATGCAAGCATTCTGAGGGCAGGGCTATGACTAATGGCAGTATATTTATATTGACAGTAGCCAACTAGTGGTCTTTCCTATCTATTTGTTGACTATAAATTCACTTTTCAGATCAGCTCACAGAGTTCCGTGTAAAACCATGTGTTGATATTCTCCGCAAGCTAGTGAGTCTCTCGACTTGGTCAGCAATGGAGGGGTTGCCTCCTGCAACAGAGAGTGAAATGTTTGGAACAGAATGTCAATTTGTTGGTAAAATGCCAGGAATGTAAAAATGTTCCATACGTTTTAAGTGCCAGTGTTTCGTTTTGAGAATGGTTTGAATATGCAGATCATTACTGGCTAAAGGAGCGCTACGCTGTCTAATTCTTCGTATAAAGGCCCCTATAACAGTGGCACAGTGAAATAGATGTATCCATTGTCTAACATTGCCTGGTTACATTTTTTAAAATGTCAAGTTTTGAATTAAAAAAAATAACAACACATTCATTGTTTTTATTTAATTGTGGTGCCATTGTGCATTTATAAAACCTTTCATATTTGGTTATATGGTAAAGTTTGACCCGCTTTGACCCGGTAGTTTTTAACAGTGTCAGTGGAGGCTTAGGTTATTCTAACAATTGAGTTTTGTGTTTAGTATGACAAAAACACATCCTCAAGAAACTGTTACAACCAGCCGATATTCCGGCAGGTTTCCCTGCTGCCGCTTAGCTTTCTCTGAAGACAATTAAAACATTTTACCCACGACAGATGTTCCTCAACAACATGACAATACTCTTACACTTCCTAGCTCACATTTTGGTCTACTTTTTGTTCAACTTTACTTCTCCACCCAGGCAGGGATAAATCCATCTTCTTCTGTGTATTTCTCCCCAGGCCAGAGGTCCTCCCTCCATGAGCAAATTATCTGTGCTCTTCAATTATGCATCCCGGCAGAGGAGCAAGCCATTGGCTAGAAACTGTTGTTCCTGCAAAAGTCCTGAAGAGAGGGGGTTACAACACAGAAAGATATATTAGCACCACTAAATCCTCTCTTCATTTCCCTCTTTCTCTCTTCTTTGATTTTGATCTCATTCTCTCTATCTTTTTCTCTCTTGCTCTTGTTTTAACTCAATATATTTCTCCCTGTTTTCCAGCCTTCTCTGGGTCTTTATTCTCTCTAAACACCATGTGAGCTACATGGCTGCGCTCTTTAATTATGCATACCTGCAGATGTGCCATAGGATATCAACTAATGTTTGACCAAAAAGACTGACGGCTATATATCCTGTGGTTATTTTTTGCAACTTAAGCACATAACACTTTAATAAACCGGCACAGGCTCTTTGCCGTGCGCTGTTTTTTATAAACAGTATAGATTTTCTCAAGATCAGCTCAATAGCCTTCAATGTTCATAAAGGAAATAATTGACCAGGCGTGAGCGGAGCTTCCAGTAATCAATGTGAATGACGGGCATTCAATGGTAACATTCAATGCTAACTCTCCCAGTGGGTTCAGATAGAGTCGTTAGCATTGTGGCAGGGCCTTTTTTTTAATCATGTCTGATATAATATTTGTTTTAAATGCGTATTGCTGGACCAGATATCTATCTACTCCCATGTTTCAACCCTTATTCTATTTGTGGTCTATAACCCAGAAAACATGAATGCTGCAGAAGTCCTCTCTCTTTATCTTTATAATTTTCTCGTTTATCATCTCTCACATAATGACATTTGAGTAGATTTTGAACTAAAAAGCGAACAATTCATGGGATTAAAGAGATTAAAAGGCTTTGTTCCCATGCCAGCTTTTACATTAACATTATGTGCTAATAAACATTGTTATCAATTGTTAGACACCAGTATCATAGTTTATTCAGGCATGATGTTGTTTGTTCTGTGCTGCATTCTGTGAGATATTTCAAAACTGAGAGCAATTTAGTTCCTCTAGCATTTATGCTGGGTGGCCAGCGGATTTTGCAAGGATCTAAGGAATATCGCGTGTCATTTGTGACAGGTGGTTCTATATGGTAGACCAAGTATGAATCAATGTTTAAGAAAAAACGGTTACTAAAAGGAACATAATGAGTCGTATAAGCAATGCCCTCCCTACATATCTCTCTCTCTCTTTGTCTCTCTCTTTGTCTCTCTCTTTGTCATTGTCTCTCTCTCACGTTCTCTCTTTGTTTTTCGCTTTGTCTCTCTCTCTGTCTTTCTGTCTCTCTCTGTCTTTCTCTCTCTCTTTGTCTTTCTCTCTCTCTTTGTCTCTCTTTGTCTTTCTCTCTCTCTTTGTCTCTCTTTGTCTTTCTCTCTCTCTTTGTCTCTCTCTCTGTCTTTCTCTCTCTCTTTGTCTTTCTCTCTCTCTTTGTCTCTCTTTTTCTCTCTCTCTGTCTTTCTCTCTCTCTTTGTCTTTCTCTCTCTCTTTGTCTCTCTTTCTCTCTCTCTCTGTCTTTCTCTCTCTCTTTGTCTTTCTCTCTCTCTTTGTCTCTCTTTGTCTTTCTCTCTCTCTTTGTCTCTCTTTCTCTCTCTCTCTGTCTTTCTCTCTCTCTCTGTCTTTCTCTCTCTCTTTGTCTTTCTCTCTCTCTTTGTCTCTCTTTGTCTCTCTCTCTGTCTTTCTGTCTCTCTCTGTCTTTCTCTCTCTCTTTGTCTTTCTCTCTCTCTTTGTCTCTCTTTGTCTTTCTCGGCCTGCATGCAATTTGTTCTCAGTGTTGTGCATCAGAGCTACCTAAATTGTTTATCCAACTGCAAAAGCAGATATCTTGATATAATTCGAGCAGATACATGATAAGCCAATGAAGCGTGCCTCATATTACAGTGTGCAGAAATGAAAACCAAGATAAAAGCTTCGAGAAAGCAAACCCACGCTTAAGAAATACAACTAGCAGCTTGGGGAAACCAAATGTACCCTTCTGAAAAACACAATTATAAATAGTTATTTACGAATAATTGTATTTTTCTTTAACCCAAACTAGGTTTTTTGAATCTTGATGGTGCATATGCACAAATGCAATAGGACACATTATTCATATTTTAGCAGATCGTTATTGAAAATCCTGTGGTCTACTGTGGTCTTTGTTGAAATATAATAATAATGTGATTGATGATTTTTTATTTTACTCACTGTGACTGATGTAGGGGTGTACAATATAATGACTGAGGTATATAGCAGAGAGGGAGTACAGACTAATGACTGAGGTATATAGAGGAGAGGGAGTACAGTCTAATGACTGAGGTATATAGCAGAGAGGGAGTACAATATAATGACTGAGGTATATAGCAGAGAGGGAGTACAGACTAATGACTGAGGTATATAGAGGAGAGGGAGTACAGACTAATGACTGAGGTATATAGAGGAGAGGGAGTACAGTCTAATGACTGAGGTATATTGGAGAGAGGGTGTACAGACTAATGACTGAGGTATATAGAGGAGAGGGAGTACAATCTAATGACTGAGGTATATAGCAGAGAGGGAGTACAGTCTAATGACTGAGGTATATAGAGGAGAGGGTGTACAGACTAATGACTGAGGTATATAGCAGAGAGGGAGTACAGTCTAATGACTGAGGTATATAGAGGAGAGGGAGTACAGTCTAATGACTGAGGTATATAGCAGAGAGGGAGTACAGACTAATGACTGAGGTATATAGCAGAGAGGGAGTACAGACTAATGACTGAGGTATATAGCAGAGAGGGAGTACAGACTAATGACTGAGGTATATAGCAGAGAGGGAGTACAGACTAATGACTGAGGTATATTGGAGAGAGGGTGTACAGACTAATGACTGAGGTAGGTAGGGGAGTACAGTCTAATGACTGAGGTATATAGGGGAGAGGGAGTACAGACTAATGACTGAGGTATATAGAGGAGAGGGAGTACAGACTAATGACTGAGGTATATAGGGGAGAGGGTGTACAGACTAATGACTGAGGTATATAGGGGAGAGGGAGTACAGACTAATGACTGAGGTATATAGGGGAGAGGGAGTACAGACTAATGACTGAGGTATATAGGGGAGAGGCAGTACAGACTAATGACTGAGGTATTTAAGGGAGAGGGAGTACAGACTAATGACTGAGGTATATAGAGGAGAGGGTGTACAGACTAATGACTGAGGTATATAGGAGAGAGGGAGTACAGTCTAATGACTGAGGTATTTAAGGGAGAGGGAGTACAGACTAATGACTGAGGTATTTAAGGGAGAGGGAGTACAGACTAATGACTGAGGTATATAAGGGAGAGGGAGTACAGACTAATGACTGAGGTATATAGGGGAGAGGGAGTACAGACTAATGACTGAGGTATATAGAGGAGAGGGATTACAGACTAATGACTGAGGTATATAGAGGAGAGGGAGTACAGTCTAATGACTGAGGTATATAGGAGAGAGGGAGTACAGACTAATGACTGAGGTATGTAGGGGAGAGGGTGTACAGACTAATGACTGAGGTATATAGGAGAGAGGGAGTACAGACTAATAACTGAGTGATGAAATATCTGTATATTGTTTTCCTTCGTTGACAAGACAACATCAACGAAGTTTCATAATATTTGAAATATGGTACATGTTCCAATATTGAGCTATTATTTATCTCTTATCTCTCTCTCCTCTTTGCTCTGTAACATGCAGAGTCATGTCCTGGAAGCATGGTACTAATCAAAGAGAATGACATCATAGCAAATGCTTCATGAACTCTCACCTAATCCCAACAATGAACGCTCCAAATGAACTGGCATGTTGTTTCCTTAAACACAACTGGTATGATCCGTACATCCTAATGTATTGACATCATTCCCAGTATTTCCGCGGCTAATCTCATCCAATGCATTTTAAACTTCGGGAAGCGAAACGGCCCGTCTGTCAAAGTGAATGTAGAGTTAATTACAGGAGAGATGTGTTCACAGAGCCGCCTTTGTCGTAGCTCAGGAGTTTACGCAATCAAACCGCTCAGGAGGTGAACTCGCCTCGGGCTGAGACTCTGACAGCTTTAACTCTCACTGCTGTTAAGATGCGTCCGCTTTTACCCGACGGAGAAACAACGGAACACTTTACCAAGTCAGCAGGCTCCAGCACGAAACATGATACAATAGACGCTAAAGATTTAACTTAACCCGTGTAAATTAAAGTGGAAATGAAGACCGAACACACACACACACACACATGCGGAACAGCTCTTGAAAAAAAGATAACACGGGAATCGGTGTATAAATCAGGAGGAAAATGATTGGAGCGTTTGTGTCATTTTACACACGTCTATTTAAGGGGTCAACCTTGTCGAAATGTGAATACGCAGTCATATCCTATTTAGATATGAATCTTTGACAACAATGGCATGAGATGGTAATTCCACAACATACATGGAACATCTCCTGATAGTGAGCGTTACTTTTTGACACAACGATAATTGGGTTCAATCCTCGAACCGGGTTTCTTTAGACCTTCGCGCCCGTAACGTGGTCGGCACCGAGAGCGAACGGCGACCGACTTCACGGTGAAAGCGGACCGACTGATTGGTTCATTATCTCTAATGGGGTTGGTTGCTGGAAACCTCAGATGCCATAAAACAATCCCCGTGGCCGTTGGGCAGAAGTATACGTGTATACGACGACAACAACAACAGACCTGGGTTCAAAATCATTTGTCATCTCCTCGAAACACTGTTGCGGCGTTTTATTGAACCCGTCTGTGTCAACGGGCCCGGTACGAAGAGCCGCAAAGCGAAAAAACCGCTTCCATCTGGCTTTTCCGCACGGGCAGAAGGAAACACTTGAATCATTTAGTGAGATCCAAATAGAATTTCAACCCAGGCCTGATAGCATTCAGCCCATAGATACACAGCTGTCCGTGCCGTCCTCCCTGCTTTGCCTTTCCTGCGGCCTCCATCCCAGCAGCTGAGGATCCATTTTGGGACTGATGCATTCAACAGCTGGTGCTGCCGAGCCCAGGGCTGGCGGAGGTGGACAAGGAGAAGTGTGGGGGGGCGGGGGGGTTGTAGAGGGGGAGAGGAAGGGGACGGAGCATGTCTGACCGTAGGCAAGGGGCCAAATGGGGAAACAATGTCTGAGAGGAAGAAACACAGACTCTCCCCTCGGTTCTCCCTCTGCCGTCTCCGGACACACGTGAATACGTGCGTTCCTTAATTCGCCCGGCGTACACGGCGGGTTCAGCGAGGGCCCGATAGAGGAGCCACGTAACGGCCCGTGGGCTGGGTGTTTGTTCTGGGAGGCTGAGAGAGAAACTGGCCCACGTTCAGAGAGTGAGCCCGTGGTCGATGGCCAGGTGCGGGCCCACCTGAGACAATGGGCCGATTGTGCTTACGATACGCCGACTGTGAACGAGGAGGATTTCTGGTCTGGTGTGTTTACGCAGGATCGGATGAGACAGACACGGAGACGCGTACAGAGACAGACAAAGGGTTTTATTTGTTGTCCGTGGGAGTTTCGTTAAAACAAAAGTTAAAAAAAAACACATTCCAACGCAGTGAGTATCTCGGTGATATTCAATAGCCATCGAAGTCCGAGGTACTGGAAACTCTGTGTACGTCACGATAAAAGGCATGCCTCGCGCGGGTGTGGCTCCAGACGAAAATGTATCAAACGAGAGAAAATCCCCGTACTTCACCTTTAAACGAGGACGCGAACAGTTGGTGTAGCACGGATCACCGACAGCTAGCTAAGAATACAACGGGCGAAGCAGGGAGGGGAGGGGGATACGAAGGCAGAGTGGGGGAGGGAGAGGAACAGCAGGGGATCTGGGTAATTTTCTAATCAGGTCCACTGGTGGTTCTGAATAGAGAATACATAATGCTGTGAGGCTGACTGAATCCTCCAGGATCAAACTCATTGGCTGCATTACTTTAAAGGGCCGTAATCACTGATGTGCTCCATATATTACACTCCATGTTGATTTGAATAAAAGGGGAAAAGATTGAGCCCAGGGAACTAGCGCCAGGTCAGCCCATGACTCGCTCAATCCAGAAACTCATTTAATCAAAGCGTAATATCGAATTCTCGAATATGCTCGACTGCAACTCCTGTAAGTTATTTTCGGCAGTATCCCAAAACAGGAAAACGAACATGCCGGAATAATGTCCAGCGTTGATTCCCCACACGTTTCTCCCAGAAGGTCCTCGTCAAACGGAGACGTATTTTTGTCCTTTAATATGTTTGGTTTAGAGTGTGTTTCTCCGGTGGAGGGATGGATGAGCGCTGTTGTCAGGTTGCTTTTGTGCGACACACACACACACACGTCCATGTGAACACGCATGCACACTCCATCTAACCCATAACATGCACACACACACACACACACAACCTCCCGCTGCCCCGGGTGCATCTATGAATATTTCAGTGAGTCAAATGGATATCATCTCTGACTGAGTGGAGCTGGTACAGACTGAGACACCACAGGTGGGACATTAGCCAGAACCAGAACACGCTGGCCAGAGCAGGCTGAAGACCTGCACATTTTCTCTTTTTTTCCAGGGAAAGCGTCTGCCTGAGCATAGCCTGGAAAGACGGATAAGCAGGATTTTCCAGACTATTCCATCGGTTTCGTTGCGCCAGTCTAGCTCAATCAAGTGCTTAAAGGATTTATATAGAACACTATTTGAACCCGGTTTCTGCGGGCCAAGTTACAGTAACATAACACAATGGCCGTTTATCCCATTCATCTGTAGCTTCGGTAACACAGAGAGCACGTTGCCAGTCCTGGTCTGGAAACAGCCTTAAACATTTTACTGCAGACACGTAAACCATGCATGAAATATTGCCTGCCTTTTTATTAAGCATGAATGAGAATAAGGGGAAAAGTGATACTGTATTTAAAAAAACGTACGAAACCCTAGGCAAAGGATGACAAGGGGAACTGCAGCACTATGTAAACTGGAAACCAGACTTTATATTTCGAGGTCATACAAAATCACAGTGTTAATTATTTGCATATAAAAGGCACATTATACTCAGAATGATGATTCTGTTTGTGGTACCAAACTAGAGCGGCATACGGGTGTCAGCATCGCAGAACAATTTGAACATTTATGACAACAACATCTCATTTCAACGCGTTCAGTTTTACTGTTTGCACGGTTCCAGCCTGTCTTTACCGTAGTAACAAACACACACTCAGTACAGTTTTACTGTTTGCACAGTGTCAGCCTGTCGTTACCGTAATAACAAACACATGCAGTACAGTTTTACTGTTTGCACAGTGTCAGCCTGTCGTTACCGTAGTAACAAACGACCCACAGCTAATCGGGCACCGGCTGAAATCGCTTGTGTTCCTGGTCGGACCGGTTGTCACCACGGCACCGTCTGTCAATGTACTGCTGTCATCCACAGGGTCGCCGTGGCACAGCATGTTTAAACAACTTCCTTCTGCGACCGTGACAGCGGTTTTACTTAGTGGGCCACGCAGCCTCGGGTAGCCTGAAATGGGCCCTTACGGGTAACAACAAGGCCTGATGAAGACCCCCTCGCTGAGGAAACACGCCAACCCAAAGTCCTTTGAGTGACCGTTCGGAAATGCGACTGTACGGGGCCTTTATTTGTCAGATGTCTGACTGTGCCTGGAGCGGGGGAGGGGGGTACTGTTAAACTAATGAGGGGGGTACTGTTAAACTAATGAGGGGGTTAAACTAATGAGGGGGTACTGTTAAACTAATGAGAGGGGCACTGGTAAACTAATGAGGGGGGTACTGTTAAACTAATGAGGGGGTACTGTTAAACTAATGAGGGGGTACTGTTAAACTAATGAGGGGGTACTGTTAAACTAATGAGGGGGGTACTGTTAAACTAATGAGGGGGTACTGTTAAACTAATGAGGGGGTACTGTTAAACTAATGAGGGGGTACTGTTAAACTAATGAGGGGGTACTGTTAAACTAATGAGGGGGGTACTGTTAAACTAATGAGGGGGGTACTGTTAAACTAATGAGGGGGTACTGTTAAACTAATGAGGGGGGTACTGTTAAACTAATGAGGGGGTACTGTTAAACTAATGAGGGGGTACTGTTAAACTAATGAGGGGGTACTGTTAAACTAATGAGGGGGTACTGTTAAACTAAACTAATGAGGGGGTACTGTTAAACTAATGAGGGGGTACTGTTAAACTAATGAGGGGGTACTTAAACTAATGAGGGGGTACTGTTAAACTAATGAGGGGGGGGTACTAAACTAATGGGGGGTACTGTTAAACTAATGAGGGGGTACTGTTAAACTAATGAGGGGGTACTGTTAAACTAATGAGGGGGTACTGTTAAACTAATGAGGGGGTACTGTTAAACTAATGAGGGGGTACTGTTAAACTAATGAGGGGGTACTGTTAAACTAATGAGGGGGTACTGTTAAACTAATGAGGGGGGTACTGTTAAACTAATGAGGGGGGTACTACTAATGAGGGGGTACTAAACTAATGAGGGGGGTACTGTTAAACTAATGAGGGGGTAAACTAATGTTAAACTAATGAGGGGGTACTGTTAAACTAATGAGGGGGGTTAAACTAATGAGGGGGTACTGTTAAACTAATGAGGGGGTACTGTTAAACTAATGAGGGGGTACTGTTAAACTAATGAGGGGGGTACTGTTAAACTAATGAGGGGGTACTGTTAAACTAATGAGGGGGTACTGTTAAACTAATGAGGGGGTAAACTAATGTTAAACTAATGAGGGGGTACTGTTAAACTAATGAGGGGGTACTGTTAAACTAATGAGGGGGGTACTGTTAAACTAATGAGGGGGTACTGTTAAACTAATAATGAGGGGGTACTGTTAAACTAATGAGGGGGTACTGTTAAACTAATGAGGGGGTACTGTTAAACTAATGAGGGGGGTACTGTTAAACTAATGAGGGGGTACTGTAAACTAATGAGGGGGTACTGTTAAACTAATGAGGGGGGTACTGTTAAACTAATGAGGGGGTACTGTTAAACTAATGGGGGGTACTGTAAACTGTTAAACTAATGAGGGGGGGGTACTGTTAAACTAATGAGGGGGTACTGTTAAACTAATGAGGGGGTACTGTTAAACTAAACTAATGAGGGGGTACTGTTAAACTAATGAGGGGGGTACTGTTAAACTAATGAGGGGGGTACTGTTAAACTAATGAGGGGGTACTGTTAAACTAATGAGGGGGTACTGTTAAACTAATGAGGGGGTAACTAAACTAATGAGGGGGGTACTGTTAAACTAATGAGGGGGTACTGTTAAACTAATGAGGGGTTAAACTAATGAGGGGGTACTGTTAAACTAATGAGGGGGTACTTAAACTAATGAGGGGGTACTGTTAAACTAATGAGGGGGGTACTGTTAAACTAATGAGGGGGGTACTGTTAAACTAATGAGGGGGGTACTGTTAAACTAATGAGGGGGGTACTGTTAAACTAATGAGGGGGTACTGTAAAACTAAACTAATGAGGGGGAGGGGGTACTGTTAAACTAATGAGGGGGTACTGTTAAACTAATGAGGGGGTACTGTTAAACTAATGAGGGGGTACTGTTAAACTAATGAGGGGGTACTGTTAAACTAATGAGGGGGGTACTGTTAAACTAATGAGGGGGTACTGTTAAACTAATGAGGGGGGTACTGTTAAACTAATGAGGGGGTACTGTTAAACTAATGAGGGGGTACTGTTAAACTGTACTGTTAAACTAATGAGGGGGTACTGTTAAACTAATGTTAAACTAATGAGGGGGTACTGTTAAACTAATGAGGGGGTACTGTTAAACTAATGAGGGGGGTACTGTACTAAACTAATGAGGGGGTACTGTTAAACTAATGAGGGGGTACTGTTAAACTAATGAGGGGGTACTAATGAGGGGGTACTGTTAAACTAATGAGGGGGGTACTGTTAAACTAATGAGGGGGGTACTGTTAAACTAATGAAACTAATGAGGGGGTACTGTTAAACTAATGAGGGGGGTACTGTTAAACTAATGAGGGGGTACTGTTAAACTAATGAGGGGGTACTGTTAAACTAATGAGGGGGGGTACTGTTAAACTAATGAGGGGGTACTAATTAAAACTAATGAGGGGGTACTGTTAAACTAATGAGGGGGTACTGTTAAACTAATGAGGGGGTACTGGGGGGGTACTGTTAAACTAATGAGGGGGGTACTGTTAAACTAATGAGGGGGGTACTGTTAAACTAATGAGGGGGGTACTGTTAAACTAATGAGGGGGGTACTGTTAAACTAATGAGGGGGTACTGTTAAACTAATGAGGGGGGTTAAACTAATGAGGGGGTACTGTTAAACTAATGAGGGGGGAGGGGGTACTGTTAAACTAATGAGGGGGTACTAATGAGGTTAAACTAATGAGGGGGGTACTGTTAAACTAATGAGGGGGTAAACTAATGAGGGGGTACTGTTAAACTAATGAGGGGTTAAACTAATGAACTGTTAAACTAATGAGGGGGTACTGTTAAACTAATGAGGGGGTACTGTTAAACTAATGAGGGGGTACTGTTAAACTAATGAGGGGGTACTGTTAAACTAATGAGGGGGTACTGTTAAACTAATGAGGGGGTACTGTTAAACTAATGAGGGGGAGGGGGTACTGTTAAACTAATGACGGGGGTACTGTTAAACTAATGAGGGTTTTGGTTTGGGGGGTGCGTGATGACTGTAGAATCAGGAGTGTTTTCTTTTTCGGTAGCTAGCCGCGAAACAAGTTTACGTTGTACTCGTGCCATTCGCTCCATACAGGAAACAGCCTTTATTAAGACCACTAAGAGCGCGTCAAAGAGTGACTTATGGGCTTTACAAGTGAATGTGAAGGTACATTGTCGGTGACTCCGGGAGTGAAAAAAAACGAAAATGGAAAGAAAAACATTCCTAAGGGGCCTCTTTGGCGTTTGTCCGACAAACGGAACGCCGTCTCGTCCTGTCGGTAGACAAGGGGGACGGCGGCCATGTTCGCTCGCCGAGACGAGCCCAACCCGGCGCTGTCCAGGTGTTGCCTTTTAATTGGTATTTCCGCGTGCAATAAAGCATTTCAGTTGCTCTCACTTGTAAAAGGCTTTCATGCCGTCCAGAAAATGATGTAATTAGCCAGGCATCCCGGGCAGCGATGCGGCGGCCTCGGCCCTGCTTGCGTCGGTGGAACGGGAGAACGTGAACACACTCTCTCAGTCTCTCGCTCCACTTAAAGGTTGCGGGCTCCCAGCGAGAGGCCTGTGTCAGGGTTTTTCCTGGAATATGTTTTCATTTAAGAATCAAAACACCATAAAGAGAGGTAGTCGTTTGCACAATAAACGTACACTTCAATTTCATCTCGAGCTCTCGGACTGCGGTTTCAACTGGCGGCTTGTGTTTGTAGTGTCTAAGAAAGATGTCCGCGGGGATATGAGAACGTTTGCTAATTCGAGGTTGGGTTATTTTCTTTAATGCGTGCGTTCAGGTTGATTGTTCAGTCGCTGGACGGCGATGGGGAGTGTGTAGTGAGTGTGTAGTGAGTGTGTAGGGAGTGTGTAAGAAGTGTGTAGTGAGTGTGTAGGGAGTGTGTAGTGAGTGTGTAGGGAGTGTGTGGTGAGTGTGTAGGGAGTGTGTCGTGAGTGTGTAGGGAGTGTGTGGTGAGTGTGTAGGGAGTGAGTAGCGAGTGTGTAGGGAGTGTGTGGTGAGTGTGTAGTGAGTCTGACGTCAGTGTGTAGGAAGTGCGTAGTGAGTGTGTAGTGAGTGTGTAAGGTGTGTGTAGCGAGTCTGTAGGGAGTGTGTAAGGAGTGTGTAGTGAGTGTGTAGTGAGTGTGTAGGGTGTGTGTAGGGAGTGTGTATGGAGTGTGTAAGGAGTGTGTAGGGAGTGTGTAAGGAGTGTGTAGGGAGTGTGTAGTGAGTGTGTATGGAGTGTTTAGTGAGTGTGTAGTGAGTGTGTAGGGAGTGTGTAGTGAGTGTGTATGGAGTGTGTAGTGAGTGTGTCAAAAGTGTGTAGTGAGTGTGTAGTGAGTGTGTCGTGAGTGTGTAGGGAGTGTGTAGGGAGTGTGTAGGGAGTGTGTAGTAAGTGTGTAGGGAGTATGTTCTGTTTGTTGAATATCAAACCAGTAAATCTATGAAAAATGATAATTTAACACTTTTTAACAAGGTTCCGGCCCACGGCATGTTTATGCCTCCTAACCATAGCAACCTGCCACATATAATCTGAGCGGGTTGTAAAGCCTTCGCTCTTCCTCTCCCTCTCACACCCTTCTAATCGAGATTCAGGAAGTAAATTGGTGTGCAATTACCTACGCCAATGACCGAAGTGTAAATATACAGGGGTGTAATTATTCAGGAACGGGGATGGGGGGGCATATTTTAAAAGTTATTTTCCTGTTGATGTAGTGTGGATAATTCCTTAACTAAGACACAGGGGGGAGCATGACCAGGGCTAAGTGTTCCTAAGCAGGACCTGTCGGGAGGTGTAACACTAACCTGATTTATTTGGCCCAGACAGATCAGATGAATCACTAGAGGATTACACCCCAAGTCAAACACAAGTTCAGCATGTCAGCCTGTGACCGGGCATTAGCATAATATAAACAAGTTAAATAAACTGGTTAGGAACCATGAGGTGAAAAAAACACAAAAACCCAGGCCGACAAAGTTAACTTCTTGCGTTGGAAATGAACAATATCTGACAAACACACAAAGTCAGACCGGAAAGGCAACACTTTTCAAGTGACGAAAAAAGTGTTTTACGCCTTCGACAAAATTATTAGACCTCTTCTGCGTGACACGATTCTAGCTGCTGCAGCATCGCCAACTAACACAAAAAAAGCAGTTTGCTATCGTTTGCATCGTCATGGGAACGGCTCACAGGGTGTGTCCACCTCAGTCAACACACTAACACTCATCAGAACACAACAATGGCAGAACTACATCCACAAACACAGACACACACACACACACACACAAACTCGCACACACTCGCACACACACACACTCGCACACACACTCGCACACACACACTTGCACACACACACTCGCACACACACACTCGCACACACACACACTCCCATTCCATAAGGAGCAGGGAGTTATCAGAGACTCCATCCCTCCATTCTGGAACGCCTGTCCGGAGCCAGCAATTAGCTAGTATAGCTCATGAATTGGCCACCCGGGCAAAATGGAGATCAACATTGTGTGATGTGGACGAGTGGGACTTGGAGGTGTTCATTCTTACACTCCGTCCACCTAATACAGGCACGTTCCCAGAGGCCCGAAGCAGCTATAAGCTGGAAGTTCAAATCCATACGAGTCAGCAAGAAGTGTATATTGTACCGAAGTATCTTTAGTATCTTCTCTATTTGACAACTTTTTTCAATTACGGAGTTAGCCGTGAGGAACAAATGACTGTAACAGCAGAGATCTGAAAATGAAATATACAGATGGAGACCTGAGTTCCAACTAGGCAGACGCCTGTCACCTCCCTGGACCGCGTCGGACAGTGAAAATCACACACCTCTGCTCCTGTTTCGGTTCGAACCGGATAAAAAAAGCTTTTTACGGGTAGAGTGTGTTACAGAACAAGTGATATATGGACTGTGGGTTGTCGCCCGCTGTGGGAGTGTAAATGGGGCTAAACGCATTCTGTCCAGAGCCTCCGCGGCCCTCCATCCGCCCGGGAACTCCTTAAACCCCACGGCATGTATGACCCCTAACCCCCATAACTCCTCTTTTGTTCTCAGCGATTCCACTGGAAACCGACCCCGCGACCGCCCCCCGTCCGCCCCACGCCACCCCGCTCAGGTGCCCTCCGACCTCAAGGGAGCGCCTCTGCCTCTCTTTGAGTCTGCCCTCGCATTCCTCTAAGACGCCCCGGCCCTGAAACACGAGAACGCGCTGAGCTCATAGCTGCTCTCGTGAATCGGAGGAGTTAAATGGCATAAAAAAAAAGATAAGCATTGTTGGACGGGCTGAAACTGGCTGTGTGAGTGTGTGTGTGTGTGTGTGTGAGTGTGTGTGTGTGTGTGTGTGTGCAGGCTGCTCAGAGGTTAAGTTACACAAACGGAGGAAGCGTAAACGACTGCGGGCGTCTGCACACACTCTCCCTTCCGCTCTCTCCTTCTCTCTCTCTCACACTCTCGCTCCCTCTATTTTAGCGTATCCTCGCCACTCCGACTGGTCCCCGGTAGTTTTCTCCCGCCGCTCGCCTGCCTCTCCGTGTCTACAGACGCGGCACGCTCTTCCAAATTTAACGAGCCCCTCACTCCCCCGCCGTCCTGAGAGCCGTCCCGGGTTCCGTACGTAGCTCCGGGAGGTCAGCGCTCTTCACGTGACCCGGCTCTGTCCACCAGCTGCATCCCAGCGGTAAGTGGCCCTCTCTTTTAATGACCGTCTGACAACATGAAAGAGAAAGTAACAGCAGAGAGGAAGAGAGAGAGAGAGAGCTATAGAGAGATGGAGAGATCGAGAGAAAGACAGAGGACAACAACCAAACCCAAACTCGGTGGATCATTGTGATTCAGGAGGCGAAGACAAATGTAATCGGAGCAATCATAATTAAACCAATCAGTGTGTCTGCATGAAGAAGCAGAGCAAAAGGAAGAAGGTACTGCCGGAAAGGCTAACTGAAGCTGAACGGTGTCTCTTTTAAAAGTCGAACAGTGTCATTAGATTAGCCCATGCATTATTAGACAGTGACTTTTCTCTGTTCTTTTCTAGTTCAATGACATTGCGATGAAGTTGTTCCACTATATGCCTCCAGTTGTTTTTGCAACCGGACACATTTTTTGGGGACGAATACGTGTAATGTTTCCAAAAGCAAAGCCCAGCTCAGAAGGATTGCAAAGTTTTCAGTCTGGCCCGGAGTTTCAGTGTTTCTCCGGTTCTGTTGAGGTTTCCACGTTTTTAAAATGAAATACAAATGTTTCTTTGATAACCTTCCAACTGTTCGTAATAATGACATCTATTTGTTTGAGGCGTCAGTTTTATCTCTGAACTTCTGTGACCCCAGCAGCTGTGTGGCATGTGCTGATTACGCATTTCATTTCTTTGCTGTGCTGTTCAACAGACCTACATTTTGGACTGTATTGTTCCTCCCTATCCAATCTACTAAATTCAACATTCATTGTCTATAGTTTCAACTGCCTGAGTTAAATAACTCTACTTTGAGCGACCAGCCGGTTCCTTACGCTCGAGGCTGTATTTATATTTTGTAACGTTCGTTTAAATGGCTGCAGGGATATGTTAGAGCCGTTGAATATCAGAGTTTTAGAAATATGAAGCAATTAGTGGCAGGCGGCAACTTGTCTGCCAGAGGACTTACAGGGATGAGGCAAAACATTATGACCACTCACGGGTGAAGCAAATAACATTGATCACCTCTTAACAAGGGCACATCGTGGGCAGATTAGATGCTTATCAAAAATATCTCAAAATCAACATGTTGGATGGAGGGTAAATTGTCTGGTGCAAAAACCTGAGCGACTTTGACATGGGAGAAATTGTTATGGACTGGGTCAGAGCATCCTTGAAACGGCAAGGCCTGTGGTGTGCTCCAGGTCAGCAGTGGTGAGTACCAACCGACAGTGGTCCGAGGTGGGACAAACCACAATCTGAGGACAGGTGTGTTGGAAGCCCAAGGCTGCGTAGCTGCAAACCTGTTGGAGCCCCAATATGACCCAGCATGCTTATGTACAATAGGCATGTGAGGCGTCAGAACTGGACCTTGTCTTTACATTTAGTCTAGTCTTTATATATTGTGTTGCCTTCCATATAGTGTTGCCTTCCATATAGCGTTGCCTTTCATATTGTGTTGCCTTTCATATTGTGTTGCCTTCCAATTTGTTTTGCCTTCCATATAGTGTTGCCTTCCATATTGTGTTGCCTTCCATATATGGTTGCCTTCCATATTGTGTTGCCTTCCATATACTGTTGCCTTTACATTTAGTCTAGTCTTTACATTTAGTCTAGTATTTATATATTGTGTTGCCTTCCATATAGTGTTGCCTTCTATATAGTGTTGCCTTCCATATTGTGTTGCCTTCCATATAGTGTTGCCTTCCATGTAGTGTTGCCTTCCATATAGTGTTGCCTTCCATATAGCGTTGCCTTTCATATTGTGTTGCCTTTCATATTGTGTTGCCTTCCATTTTGTTTTGCCTTCCATATAGTGTTGTCTTCCATATAGTGTTGCCTTCTATATAGTGTTGCCTTCCATATAGTGTTGCCTTCCATATAGTGTTGCCTTACATATAGTGTTGTTTTCCATATAGTGTTGTCTTTACATTTGCTATTGTCTTTAACATGAACTGATATGTTTTGACACATTAGCACAAGCATGGAAGTACTATTAACAGGAAATAAATACTAAAACATTATGCATTTCATTTTAACACCTTTGTACAGAACTTTCTCACAGTACCTGAAAACAATCTCATACGACCCTGGGAAAAAAGTAACTTGTATTACTAAACCAACCCTACAATGTGTGTATGCAGAATACAACAACTTAAAATAATATTTAAACAAATTTCTCCATAAAACGTTCTCAGAACATTTGAAGCAGTTGTTACATGATACGATGATCCAGATGGGATACAGGTTGAAGAGCTACAGTTCTCTATGGCTTTAGGTGCCTCACTAGAGCGTGACCCAACCCCCTCCCCGTCAGGGTTTTGAGTCAGATGACCATCAGGGAAACTCGCCAATGAATCAGACGTTGTCGAGACAAGCAACTTGGCCAGAGGGCACAGGCCAGATATGGAGAGAGAGAGAGAGAAAGAAAGAGGAAGAGAAAAAAGAGAGAAGTCGTGAGAGCTGGGCACAAGAAAAGAACTGTTTGGGGGGAAATTAAAGAAACATGAAACCATATTCCAGTGCTAAATTGAAATGAAGGAATAGGAAAGTGTAATTGATCCAAACGTGTATTTGTGGAGAAAGTGAAATGCTAACTTAATCAGTAAAAATCTAACTTAAAAATGTTTGAAAGTAATGATACAGATGATTTTTTTCTAAAATAGTATAATATAAGAATTCACTTGTTTGATTTGTACATAGATCATATTGTCAGACTTGAACATTGTTTCTGTTGATCGGAAAGTCTGTGGTTGTTTTTCATTTGACATGTGTATATTATTACGTTCCATGTAGAATACAGAAGTTAGAAAAATGCTAAGACATTGAAACAAGTTTGCCTGACAGATCTGCTGGTCAGTTCTGCTGGTCAGTTCTGCTGGTCAGTTCTGCTGGTCAGTTCGACTGCTGGTCGTTCTGCTGGTCAGTTCTGCTGGTCAGTTCTACTGCTGGTCAGTTCTACTGCTGGTCGTTCTGCTGGTCAGTTCTGCTGGTTAGATCTGGTAGTCAGTTCTGCTGGTCAGATCTGGTCAGTTCTGCTGGTCAGATCTGCTGGTCAGTTCTGCTGCCTGGAAAACAGATATTCAGAGTTTACAGTTTTTTGTCACTGGCTGAATTGGTCTGTGAGCAAAACTGGACATTATTTTAGTTTTAGTACAGTCAGAAGGTGGCTAAGACAGCAGTAGAGTGCACAAGCTGCCAGCAGGCCAAGGTCCCTCCCTCATTCGTTCTAGTTCTCTTTCGATTTATCAATCCTCTCTTTCTCTGTGTCTTCTTCTGTCTCATCTCTCTCTCTCTCTCTCTCTCGTTCACTCAAAGGCACTTTTCTCTGCATCAGCCAGCCGTAGTCACGATGGACTAATTCAACAGGCATCACTTCTCTGACCTCTGACCCATGACTCCTCCATTGTGGGTTAGTGCCTGTTCCCCTCTCAACCTGACACTGAACCGTCAGCCGTTACTCATGTAGCCATGTTGCCACAGCAGCCATTCCATCACATATCACTCATCACAGACAGGCTGAATTCAACAAATGCATCAGCGCACGTAGAAGATAAACGGCGCGGGGGCGTGTGCTAGCCTATATGCGTTTGGACGTTTCCCTGCCCCGTGGCTTCTAATGGAAACGCCTTTACATGCCCCTCCAAGCTTCGCCACCTGTTTCCGGTCTGTGGGCTGGAATCAGATTGCAATTTCAGACAGGTCCTTAGGCCCGGGTTGTCACGTCAACAGCTGTCTGCTTTTTCTCAAGCACAGTGGGAAAGCACTTGGGCCCCTTACCTGCTCTCCTTTCAGCTGTCAGTTATACCTGAGAGAGTCAAACAGGAATAATACACCGGTACATGCCCCAGAGGACACGGCACCACAGGTCCAAAACAAATTCACGGCCTCGGACAGGGCCGTGATATCAATCAACTCACGTCTTCAACTACTCACTCGAGCACACATACCTTTAATGTGATGACACAACCGGTCATGCAATGGGGGATTGTGACGAGACACACACACACACAAACACACATCACACACATCAGTGAGACTGTTAATCTCCTAATTAGTGTGATTGGTGTTTTTGATTTACATTTCGGTGTTATGTAAAAACAACCGTTCAAAAGTTTGTGGTCACTTCAAAATGTTTTTGTATTTGGAATTATGGAATATCAGCATCGGTGACAAAGTCCCGTTATCAGCAACCATCAGTCCCGTATTCCAACGGCACATTGGGTTTGCAAATCCAGGCATATCATTTTAAAATGGTAATTATGTTAGCACAGCCGAAAGTTGCTGAAAGTTGTTGTGGTATTTAAAGGGGCAATAAAAGCAGAAATGGATCTTGAAGAATAAAGTCAATCGGTCCGTTTTGCAGCATCATGCCCTCTATAACAGGACAATGACCCAAAGCACAATGACCCAACCCATGCAAGAGCTATTTAGGGAAGAAGCAGTCAGCTGGTATTCTGTCTATAATACCGTGGTCATCACAGTCACCGGATCTGAATGTCATTGTGTTGTTGTGGGAGCAGCTTGACCGTGTGCTGTGTAAGAAATGCCCATCAAGCCAATCCAATTTGTGGGGGAAGCATGTGGTAAATGAAGCATGTGGTAAAATCTGTTCAGATTAAATCAACAAATTGACAACTAGAATGCCAAAGGTCCGCAAGGCTGTAATTCCTGGAAAAGTTATGTCTGTTAAAGTTTAAAAGACACAATTAGCGTTTCAATTAAAAAGCATTAGGCTATTTCTAACCTTTCAATCACATACACTTGTTCCTGTATTTTTGTTTTAACATTAAAAGGACATGCATTCCAACAAAACACAAATTGTCTTCCCTTGAACGAAACCGGAATAGTTTTAGCTAGTCCATGGTGGTTTAGGTTGGGAAGGATATTAGAGTCTCTAAAGCAATTATAAGGGGATTACAAGTCTCTGTAAACTGATAGAGAGACCGGTGAGAAAGTTTAAATAGGGAATATGTCAGTCACTCTGATTATTTATGTAGATTTTTTTAAACATTAACTTAATCATTAACTACCTGTGTTTACATATTTGACTTTTTTGCCTGTAGTACTAATCTTACATATTGTTTATTTAATCGCATGTCACCATGTCCTTGGGTGTATTTCACTTGCATCTATTATCTATACCTCTGACTACTTTATTTGTGCAAATAAATTATAAGCAAAGATAATAATAATAAGCAAGTATATTTTCCTCCAGTAAAAGTGAACGGCTATCCGAATGAAGAACAAAAAACAACTTGCCAAGTCACATAGACATTTCCAGATGACCCAGAAACCTGGCCTGGAGCGAGTTAAGTGTCAGCTATCATATCCCACCACACCTTGTTTTTGACTGGTATGAAAAATGGACAGTCCTCCAGCTAAATATCCGAGAGAAAGCTACTGTTTCGACATGCCAGCACTTCGCCGGCTTAGAAACCGGGTCCACGCAACATTCGGACTGACTGGCCTCATTCATATCCTCGGGCTGTGAGCGACAGCGCCGTTCAAACTTAATGTGTCCAATTCGTCGTCGCGTCTCTCAGTGATATTTCTCCCTCTCTACGGCGGGGAATATCCGTCCTTCTCCTCCAGATGGTCTCTCCATTAGCCAAGTCGGATAGGCAAAACCACGCAGCGTGTGCACAGGTCCGAACAGACAGAGAAATGGCATGTGTTTGAATAATCCACATCAGACGAGGCGCCGTGTCAGAGGAGGGTTACGCATATATTTGTCTGGTTATTCCCATCCAACAGCAATAAGCAGATTCACGAGTTCGCACTTACATGCCAATTAAGGGATAGGTTTAATGCGTATTTGGCGTGCTGTCCGGAGGGAGGGATCCGGGCTCGGAATCCGGCCCGGGGCTCCGGGCTCGGAATTCGGCCCGAACCCAGAGTACCCCCCCCCGCATGTAAGTGGTTAGGACTAGAATTTGAGCGGAGAAGGGGTGGTGGGGGGATGCTGCGAGCTGTCAGCGGAGCGAGGTAAGACTGCTGAGTCTATATGTACCCTAGTCGTTGATTGCTGAGAGCTTCCACCTGTAATTAATTACCTGAAAGTCCTCCTCCCGAACCTTGTTAGTAAACCTCATTTCACGAGTTCGCACTTACATGCCAATTAAGGGATAGGTTTAATGCGTATTTGGCGTGCTGTCCGGAGGGAGGGATCCGGGCTCGGAATCCGGCCCGGGGCTCCGGGCTCGGAATTCGGCCCGAACCCAGAGTACCCCCCTAACGCTAAGGAGCAGAGGACAGCCGCCGGATTAAAAACACCCCAGAGTGCCAAGCTTGGCGGACTGGCGTCTCGAGGAAGAGTCTGACTTTTTTTTTTTTTTTTTTTTTTTTTCTATGCGCGGGGGCCTGTGAGGCGATACACCGCCTGGACTGGATGGGCCCTGCTGGCCTGTGGACGTGGGGCGTTTGAACGTTTGTTGTGGGACCGATGCCCGCTTGGTATAGTTCCTATTCCGACCGCTGTGAGACCGATGCTCGCTGGACGTACAGGAAGGTGAGTGTTTGCCCGGGAGGTTTCCTCACGCGGCATCTGCTGGAGACCGAATGCTCGGTGGATGAAAGAGGAAACGTGGGAGCTTTGCTGTGGGACCAATGCCCGTTTGGTATGGATTCCTATTCCGACCGCTGTGAGACCGAAGCTCGCTGGACGGAAAGGAGATATGTACAGGGAAGTGAGTGCTTGCCCGGGAGGTTTCCCCACGCGGCATCTCACTTGGGCGGGTGTGCTGCAGCACTTGGGCGGGTGTGCTGCGGCACTTGGGCGGGTGTGCTGCGGCACTTGGCTGGGTTTGAGTGCTGTGGCACTTGGCTGGGTTTGAGTGCTGCGGCACTTGGCTGGGTTTGAGTGCTGCGGCACTTGGGCGGGTGTGCTGCGGCACTTGGGCGGGTGTGCTGCGGCACTTGGCTAGGTCTGGAGTGCTGCGGCACTTGGGCGGGTGTGCTGCGGCACTTGGCTGGGCGGGAGTGCCGAGGCACTTGGGCTGGAGTGCTGCGGCACTTGGGCGGGGGCGTGTGTGCTGCGGCACTTGGCTGGGTCTGGAGTGCTGCGGCACTTGGGCGGGTGTGCTGCGGCACTTGGCTGGGGCTGGAGTGCTGCGGCACTTGGCTGGGCCTGGAGTGCTGCGGCACTTGGGCGGGGGCGTGTGTGCTGCGGCACTTGGCTGGGCGGGAGTGCTGCGGCACTTGGGCTGGAGTGCTGCGGCACTTGGGCTGGAGTGCTGCGGCACTTGGGCTGGAGTGCTGCGGCACTTGGGCGGGGGCGTGTGTGCTGCGGCACTTGGCTGGGCTGGAGTGCTGCGGCACTTGGCTGGGCTGGAGTGCTGCGGCACTTGGGCTGGAGTGCTGCGGCACTTGGGCGGGGGCGTGTGTGCTGCGGCACTTGGCTGGGCTGGAGTGCTGCGGCACTTGGCTGGGCTGGAGTGCTGCGGCACTTGGCTGGGCTGGAGTGCTGCGGCACTGGCTGGGCGGGTGTGCTGCTGCGGCACTTGGCTGGGCTGGAGTGGGCTGGAGTGCTGCGGCACTTGGCTGGGCTGGAGTGCTGCGGCTGCGGCACTTGGCTGGGCTGGAGTGCTGCGGCACTTGGCTGGGCTGGAGTGCTGGGCTGGGCTGCTGCGGCACTTGGCTGGGCTGGTGTGCTGCGGCACTTGGCTGGGGCTGGAGTGCTGCGGCACTTGGGCGGGGCGGGTGTGCTGCGGCACTTGGCTGGGGCGGGTGTGCTGCGGCACTTGGCTGGGGCTGGGTGTGCTGCGGCACTTGGCTGGCCGCGGCACTTGGCGGGTGTGCTGCGGCACTTGGCTGGAGCGGGTGTGCTGCGGCACTTGGCTGGGGGTGTGCTGCGGCACTTGGCTGGGGCGTGTGCTGCGGCACTTGGCTGGGGCGTGCGTGCTGCGGCACTTGGCTGGGGCGTGTGTGCTGCGGCACTTGGCTGGGGCGTGTGTGCTGCGGCACTTGGCTGGGGCGTGTGTGCTGCGGCACTTGGGCTGGTGCGTGCGTGCTGCGGCTGCGGCACTTGGGCTGGTGCGTGTGTGCTGCGGCACTTGGGCTGGGGCGGGTGTGCTGCGGCACTTGGGCTGGGGCGGGTGTGCTGCGGCACTTGGGCTGGGGCGGGTGTGCTGCGGCACTTGGGCTGGGGCGGGTGTGCTGCGGCACTTGGGCTGGGGCGGGTGTGCTGCGGCACTTGGGTTGCTTATTTCGGGGGAGGGAGCGCCGTGCAACGGGTTTACGGGAATACCAATTCTGAATAGCGAGGGACCGGAGTAGGGATATGGTCCGCCTCCGGAGCCAGCGTCCTGAATTTCTGAAACAGAAAGCGAGACAGGGAGTCGGCGATTTGGTTCTCTGACCCGGGAATATGCTTAGCGATGATAATGAATTGGTCGCAAGCTGCGATCCAGGTGAGGCGCCTTAAGAGTGGCATCAGAGCGGGTGAGTGGGAGCGGCCTCTGTTAATGCAGTGCACGGTAGCCTCATTGTCGCAATGCACTAGGATGCTTGTAGAGGCCCATTCCTTTCCCCATAGGAAAGCTGCCACTACGAGGGGGTAGAGCTCGAATAGCGCTGAGGATTGCGGTATTTCCTGGAACTGAGGTGGCCACGGAGCCGCGAACCAACGACCTTGGTAGAATCCCCCGAACCCGATTGAGGGGGCGGCGTCTGTGAACAGTTGGATGTCGGTGGGGGTCGCGACGAGGTTTTTGTAGAAAAACGATAGGCCGTTCCACTGTTTCAGAAATGTTACCCATAGCCTGAGTTCGTCGCGGCATGCACGGGTTAAGGAAATGGGGTCCTCTAGCAAGTGGACAGAGGACGCGAGTGAGAGGAGATGCGATATAAAGGGGCGACCCTGCGGGATGATGCGCATTGCGAAGTTTAAATGGCCGAGCAGGGATAAGAGTTCGCGTTTCGAGAGGAAAGATTTCTCGAGGAAGGTAGAGGAGACGAGAATTATTCGGTCGATTTTCTCCTTTGGTAGGGATGCTTGGAATTCCCTAGAATCCAAATTAATCCCTAGAAACTCGATGGACGTCGCGGGGCCCATGGTTTTCTCCTCTGCGAGGGGGATTCCTAGCTCGGAGAAAACGTTTTGGACTGAGAGGAGGTGCGCGGCTGGAATGGCGTTGGGAGGCGAGATTATTAGAAAATCGTCTAGCAGGTGGATGAGGTGGGGGATGGCGTAGTTGTTTGACAAGATCCAGCAGACTGCTTCTGATAGCATGTCGAATATTTTAGGGCTGCTTTTGCATCCGAACGTAAGACGTACGGCGAAATAGTATTTCTCGAGCCAGCGGACTCCAAAGAGATGCCATGAGTCGGGATGGATGGGCATGACTTTGAAAGCGGAGGTAACGTCAACTTTGGCCAGCCAGGCACCCCGACCCGCGACTTTAATCATGTCGATTGCCTGGTCAATGTCGTGGAATTTAAGCGAGAATTCGTCGAGGGGATCAAGCTGTTTATACTTGGGAACGGGGAATTGTGAGGGGCTGACAGGTCGATAATTAGACGTTTTTTACCGGTGAATTTTCTTGTGGCCACTCCGATGGGGCTGATGCGGAACAGGTCGAATGGGGGTTGGTTGAACGGGCCGATCATGAAGCCTGACTCGACCTCTTTTTTGATCAGTTCGTCTACTACTTCGGGTTCTATATGGGCGGATAGCAGGTTGTTACATATAAGGTTTTGTGACAGTGGGCACTCTAAGCCTGGTTTAAAGCCGTTTTGTAAGCCTGATAGTAGGTAATCTGTAAATTCGGCATCCGGATGGAGGGCCAGTTCGAAATGCATGCGCGAAATATTTACAGGAGTCGTCAAGTAATTTTTGGGTGTTTTATTTGCAGATTTGTAGACTGGACATACGAGGCGGGCGTGGGCGCCGCCGCAAAAACTACAAATGTGCATGAAGCGGCAGCGTGCTCTGTGGCATCTGCCCGAGTTGAAGTTGTCGCAGAGCTGTCTGCCTTCAACGAAAGCGGAGACCTGGGTTGCGCTGGTGGTTGCGGTACGCGGTACATAGCTGGTAGACCTCGGCTTGCTCGAACTGGTGTGGGGAGGGGAGGAGGGGTTAACATGTGGGCATGAGGCTGTGGGGTGCGCCGCGGACCTGCACACTGCGCAAGTGATGTTCCTGCAGCCTAGGAACACCCTGTTGTGCAGGTCTGGGTCAAGAGCGCCCCAGTAGGGGCACTGGTTCCACTGTGCGACTCGCACGGCGCTCTTTGCGGAGAAGAGCTTGTGGTAGGTGTAGAAGTGCCCCCCGTAGGACAGCGCGAGTTCGGCTATAATGGCTTGATAGTCGTTCAGTTCGCGCCGCCTTTGGGGGAAAACGGAACAGATTATCTCGGTGAACCGGGAAAAGGCCATTGAGAACTCGGGGAAGGAGAGAACGCGAGATGAGTGGGTGGTTGTGTTCCTTAGGGTGACCGAGTACTCCCCGCAGTCTATCCGGCGTTCTGGTTCGGCTGCGGGAAGAAGAGAGAGCAGAGATGAAAGGTCTGCGTCCGCACCTGAGAGGATCTGGGCGCGGATGTGCTGGGAAACCGGCGGGGGTTCCATGGCGACGGCGTTAGACGGCACGGGCATCGGGATGGCTGTGAAGAGGGAATATGGGGATTTGGATTGGGAGGAGGCGCAGGGGAGGGTGTACCCCGGAGCTTGGAACGTAGGCGATGGGAACGAGCCTAGGGGACCTGCGGCGGCGGGGGGGGGAAAGTTGGGCGGGGGGAAAGGAGGCTGGAAGGGAAAAGGGGGAGCTTGCGCTGCGAGCGGGGGCGGGCCCGCGCTTGTTTGGAGCTGCGGGGCTGCGGGCCACTGCTGGTGGGCGGGGTTAGCTGTGGGCCACTGCTGGTGGGCGGAGCTGGCACCTGGGTAGAAGGACTGGAGTCGCGGGATAGCCTGTACAGCTGCTGGCTGCGGAAGCTGCGCGCTAGTGCCTGGGGCCAGAGCTCGGGGCTGCTGGAAAGGGAGAGGGTTAATGGGGGTAAAGTTGCGCTACGGAAGGGAAGCCGCTGGGCTCGTCCGGACGCGCCGCTGCGGCGGCGGAGGCATTTACGGAACGCAGCGAGCGGTGTCCTGAGCGGGAGGACGACGGAGTTGCTTGGGCCGAAATGCTTAGGGCCCCGCGGGTTTTTCCCTGCCTGCGGGCGGGTTTAGGAGGAGCTTGGAGGGAGACGTATAAGTCGTACAGCTCCGCCTTGTGCATTTTCCTGGAGACCGGCGTGTCCGAGTAGCCTAGCGCCTGTCTCAGCCCGGCTACGGTCCACTTCCCGATGGGAGGGATCGTCGGGACGGTCGAGCGGTAGGAGGAGGCCGGGGAAATCGGAGGTGGTCTTGCTGGGGGCGGCGAAGCCTGGTACCGGCGTCTGAGGGAACGCCCGGCTGGTCGGGCCGGAGTGCGGCCGCGGGAAAAGGTCCTGGGTTCGGTAGTGGCGTCCGGCATGGCCGGAC
>CM055734.1:16034336-16054336 GCA_029465975.1 Dallia pectoralis | reverse complement strand
ATAGAGGCACACTTTATTTAATGACATGTGAGGGTTATAGAGACACACTTTATTTAATGACATGTGAGGGTTATAGAGACACACTTTATTTTTATGACATGTGAGGGTTATAGAGGCACACTTTATTTAATGACATGTGAGGGTTATAGAGGCACACTTTATTTAATGACATGTGAGGGTTATAGAGGCACACTTTATTTAATGACATGTGAGGGTTATAGAGACACACTTTATTTAATGACATGTGAGGGTTATAGAGGCACACATTATTTAATGACATGTGAGGGTTATAGAGACACACTTTATTTAATGACATGTGAGGGTTATGGAGACACACTTTATTTAATGACATGTGAGGGTTATAGAGGCACACTTTATTTAATGACATGTGAGGGTTATAGAGACACACTTTATTTAATGACATGTGAGGGTTATAGAGGCACACTTTATTTAATGACATGTGAGGGTTATAGAGACACACTTTATTTAATGACATGTGAGGGTTATAGAGACACACTTTATTTAATGACATGTGAGGGTTATAGAGACACACTTTATTTAATGACATGTGAGGGTTATAGAGACACACTTTATTTAATGACATGTGAGGGTTATAGAAGTACACTTTATTTAATGACATGTGAGGGTTATAGAGGCACACTTTATTTAATGACATGTGAGGGTTATAGAGGCACACTTTATTTAATGACATGTGAGGGTTATATACATTTAAAAACAGTATTGTGATGATGTAGACATGATGTATATAACATGTATTTTAATGGTTATAGGGAAATACATCTTTATCGTTTTGTGAGGTTAATAGACTTACCAAATAATCACCTTTAAGGATTTCAGAGACACATTTAATGGGCTGTGAAGGTTTTAAAGACACATGTAATGGCTTGTGAGTACTATAGAGACCTATTTAGTCTGTTTGCTTGACATCGATCTCTCTTGGAGTGTATTCCACAGCTGGGATGGCATTTTGCTGGAAATGTGAAAATATGTTTTTGTAGCTCTTGTGACATTTTTTATATGAATAAGGTTGAATAAGGTTGTCGAACTTAGTGCCGTGTCACGGTTTATAGCTCCCTGTGCATTTGTGTGTGTGTGTGTGTGTGTGTGTGTGTGTGTGTGTAAATTCATGCATTCATGGATGCATGTCTGTCCTGTGTGTGTGTGTGTGTGTGTGTGTTCTGTACTTCAGAATGCTGTATAGCGAACATTTATTCAGCTGGTCCGAGGTGCGATCGGACGGCTTTCCCAGAATCCCCCAGGGTGCCCCGTACTTCTCTTTGAGGGTGCCTAGTCATTCACCCTCCGTGCAGGATTCCATTTCAACCCGCTCAGCACGTCGCCCCGCGATTCCTTCCTGCAGCAATTTATTACAGCAAATTAAAAGATTCCAAGAAGCGAGTCAGTTTGCGTTGGCCCCGAAAAACAGCGGCGGTCAGTCGCAGCTCCTTTGGCGCTCGGCGTCGCTAAAAGAGTCAACCCTCCTGTTTGTGCTGAGCTCTCGCCGCCGCTGGATCAGGCCCATATAAAAAGCTGTCTGTTGCCACTTTTCCATTATATCAAAGAAGAGGAGATGGCTGCGGGCCCATTGGTTGACCCGGTCCCCCAGGGCGTATAGACTTACCAGCACAGAACATGCACAGGGCAGCATCAAAGCCAGGAGAGCTGAGGCTGATAGCTTGTGGTGACATTGCACTGTGGGACTGAGGCACTCTGGCCTGTCATTACACCACTGCCCCGGACCATCTAGTTATAATCAATTTTCCACCCGCAATGTCGCAGTGCCTCCCACATGTTGCCGAGGCATAGAGGAGAGAGAGAGAGAGAGAGAGAGAGAGAGAGAGAGAGAGGAAACACTGACGGAGGAGAAACGCATGTCAAGTGGCACAGCCCAAACGAAGAGGACGTATCAACAGAATCTTTTTCAGTATATTGAGAGAAAAAACTGATTCATAGATTTAACAATCTATCCCTAGCGTTTTTGGCAAATATTTTTTGTTGTTTAATTATTTATTTATTTTCCAATAGAACAACGTGTTAGCTACCACAAAATGAAAAGGTCTTCGGGGACCATGAAAGACAAAAATACGTAGTACATACTCTGATTAGCCAAAACATCATGACCACTCACAGGTAAGACAAACAACGTAAATAATTTCTTAACAAGGGCACGTGTCACGTCCGGGTAGATCAGATGCTAAGTGAAAGATCAGCTCTCCTAGTCAACATGAGCGATGCAGAAGCTAAGACCTGAACGACATTGGGCAAGGGCCATATTGGTATGTCTAGATGACTGGGCATCAGATCAGAGCATCTTGAGGGGTGCTCCCAGTTAGCAGTAGTGAGTACCTACCGACTGTGTCCAGAGGAGAGACGATCCACAAACCGGTGAGAGGGGGTCGGGGTTAACAAGTGCATCGATGCCCAAGGGCAACGAAGACAATCCCGTCTGGTCCAAACCAACAGAAGGTCTACAGTGGCACAAGTAACAGATAATTGTAATAATGGTTACAGGAAGAATGTCTCACAACGCGCAGGTCATCCGACATCATGTGGACAGCCGTGTACATGTGCGCCAATTACCTGGGGAGTTGATGGCACCAGGATGCACTGTGGGAAAACGACCAGCCACTGGAGGGAGTGTGGCGCTCTGGCAAGGTTCTGCTGGGACACCCTGGGTCTGGGAATTAACGTGGACATCAATTTGACACGTGCCACCTACCTAGACAATATTGCAGGTTAGATACTCCGCTTGATGGCAATTGTGCGCCTGCTGGCTGTGGCCTCTGTCAGCAGCAAAATGCATCCTGACAAAAAGCACAAGTTCTTTGGGAATAGTTTGAGGAACATGGTGAAGAGTTCAAGGTGTTGGCCAGGCCACCGAATTACCCATATATCAATCCAATTGACAGGACCAACAGGTCCGATCTACTGCAACTCCACCACACAGCTTCCATGACTTGAAGAATCTGCTGCTAATGTCTTGGTGCCAGATACCACAGGACACCTTCATATTAGACATAATGTCTTGGTGCCAGATACCACAGGACACCTTCATATTAGACATAATGTCTTGGTGCCAGATACCGCAGGACACCTTCATATTAGACATAATGTCTTGGTGCCAGATACCACAAGACACCTTCATATTAGACATCATGTCTTGGTGCCAGATACCACAGGACCCCTTCATATTAGATATAATGTATTAGTACCAGATACCACAGGACTCCTTCATGTTAGACATAATCTATTAGTACCAGATACCACAGGACTTCTTCATATTAGACATAATGTATTAGTACCAGATACCACAGGACTCCTTCATATTAGACATAATGTATTAGTACCAGATACCACAGGACACCTTCATATTAGACATAATGTCTTGGTGCCAGATACCACAGGACTCCTTCATATTAGACATAATGTATTAGTACCAGATACCACAGGAAACCTTCATATTAGACATAATGTATTAGTACCAGATACCACAGGACATCTTCATATTAGACATAATGTCTTGGTAACAGGTACCACAGGACTCCTTCATATTAGACATAATGTATTAGTACCAGATACCACAGGACTCCTTCATATTAGACATAATGTATTAGTACCAGATACCACAGGACTCCTTCATATTAGACATAATGTATTAGTACCAGATACCACCAGGCACCTTCAGGAGTCCTGTAGAGTCAAAGCCAGGAGCAGCGGCATGTTATGCATGTTAGGTCATAATGTTTTGGCTCATCTGTGTATATTATTACTAAACAGTTAAAAAATATATGTTTATTAATTAAATTTTTCCCTGGGGTCGAGTGCATGTTATTATAATAGACTAATCTGAGGTCAATCAATTCTTATGTAGTCTATATTTATGTTGACTGAGAACACAGGTTCATACCTTGCTCAAGGGACAGCTTTAGTTACTGTTTGGTGACTGGTCAAATGGTTGAACTGCAAGGCTGCTCCAGCATCAATATGGGCGTCTTCATAATTAAAACTAACCGCAGTATTGAGATAGAAAATCCATTTGGGTTGGCGTTGCTACCACATGACACTCTCATTCCCCTTTACATGTTTCATTTTGCCATTAAACATATTTTGCCATTAAACATATTGTGCCATTCAACAGATGCTTTAACAGATGCTCTTCACTGATCATTCGACAGTTTCTTAGCAGTTTCACAGTTTTTATATGCCTCTAAATCATTTTGTTTTTTTGTTTTTCCCCCATTGTGTCTGTTCTTGTTTCCAACTGTTCTGCTGCCAGTCTGTCCTGTAAAGCGTCTTTGGGTTTTTGAAAAGCGCTATAGAAATAAAATGTATTATTATTATTATAAGGGCCCCTAGGTAATCGGTGTGGAAAACCCCTCAATGAAATGCAACGATGGTGCAATGATTTCCTTACCTCCCTGAGCTTTAAAAAAGTTTATTTGCTATACCTACCCTAGTCTCATCTTATCCAGATCAACTGTTTGCATGTGCCTGGCAGACACTACACATATAAAGGACTTGATTGCTTCATTCTTGAATTAGAAAATGCAAATGTGTTATGAAGCTCTACTTATCAATTTCATTTTATAGCACAAAAATAAGTGGCAACGTCATGTCTTGCATCAAGAAAACATAATTTATGAGTAAAAAATATGTTTATACATCATCTACAATACATCTTTTATAAACTACTATACCAACTTTATAAACTTAGAAACATGCTCATTTTACATTTTGACAAAATGTATTTTCTAAAGGAAACATTATCCCTTGCATCAAGAACAGTAAACAAGTTTAAAAAAGAAACATTATCACTCACATCATGTACAGTAAATACATACAAATTGTTTAGATATATGATGCAGAATGTTGACAACAAACCCTATAAACACAATATACAGTATTGTCTCAGGCCACCTAACAAAACTGTATATCTCGACGGCAATAGTAAATTTACATTTGTCTGTTCATACAATATTAAATTTAATGCTCTGATAAATTACTTAAGACTTTTGTACAGTACTGTATTTGAGTAATGCAGTTGTAAACGAACAAAATTGAAAAAACTCAAATATATGCACACCATTAGAAAGTTCAGATATATTGTTTTCCCAAGTAGTTATTTTTGATTTGAGTAATAAACAAAAAATGTTGAGTTAAGTAACTTTTCAGTCACGCACCATGTTGAGGTACATATGGACTGGAGGTAGTGGATGACACCATTAGACCACTCTAAACCATGTTGAGGTACATATGGACTGGAGGTAGTGGATGACACCATTAGACCACTCTAAACCACGTTGAGGTACATATGGACTGGAGGTAGTGGATGACACCATTAGACCACTCTAAACCACGTTGAGGTACATATGGACTGGAGGTAGTGGATGACACTATTAGACCACTCTAAACCACGTACAAATGAATCAGAGGTGGAGATGACATTTTAGGGTCTAAGTATTAATTGAGCACATTTTTAAATGTCTAGAACTTTTAGTGAGGACCCGAGGACATATGGCGCCTTATGGTGTAGCTGACTGCACTCACGCCTGATGAATATAATATCTCAGTTTCCTCTGACGGAGTTGTCCCATTCTCTGGACCCATTTTTACAGGGATACGAGTTCTGACAGGAGTGCTATTTAAAGATATTGCAAGATACATTTTCTGTTAACCGTCCTAAAGAAGAAGACTTTGTTAATGAAGCAGATCCATAATAATTTCTCTCCTTAGATATCTGCCGAACTCAAGTAATACTGTAGCTATGGACTATAGATGTCATATTATTGTCATGGCTACGTGACGTGTGCAACCAGTATATATCTGCTAAACATAAGTAATACTGTAGCTATGGACTATAGATGTCATATTATTGTCATGGCTACGTGACGTGTGCAACCAGTATATATCTGCTAAACATAAGTAATACTGTAGCTATGGACTATAGATGTCATATTATTGTCATGGCTACGTGACGTGTCCAACCTGTATACACATCTGGATGTTGGCACACTATTCCAACTGTACACATAAGTGGAATTTGTTTTGCCTCATTTGAATGTCACACAGCAAATGTCAAGGAAAGAACGCCTTCAAAAGACACCCGCCAAGGACATGGTACACTGAGAAATGAAAGAAAATAGTCCTTACTATGTGATGAAGGCAAGGAACCCAAGTCTGTTTGTGTGTCTGTTAACACCGATGTGTAAAAGCTTATTAGCCAGTCTGCGAAATATGTATATGCAAATGAGACTATTCAGGTTAAGTGCGTGCGACAGGTGTGGAAAAGAGGTTTCTGAGAATGACCTCCCAGTGTCTAGTGTCTATGTATTCATTATCCCAAGCCGGTGGCTGGAACCAGATCACAAACTGATCCAACTTCAGTGAAAAATTATAAAATTATAAAGAAAGATTAAAACTAAAGTTTATCTTAAAGTAAGGCTAAACAATAATCTAAAGTGATATTCTTCAAGAATCATATACCAAATGGCTGTACATGTTACACATTTTCCTTTGTGGTCAGCCATTTAGTGGGCTTTTAATCTCTAGCGATAATAATCAAGTGTATAAAAAAGTACAAACATTTCTATTGATTTAGTACACAAGCTACAGGAAATAGATTTTTTATGGAAGCATAAGTAATCAAGACATCAAGACTTTACGCCTTTTACGCCAATTATAGACATAATTTCAGCAAGAACCACAACATAAAATACCGAAAAGCATGACACATTCTAAATAAGGGCACGTGTAATTTTTTGAACTTCATAAAAAAGTAATATTTGTAAAGACAAACATTTACTTTCTCATCGCTATCTCTGGAAAACGATTATGAATTTTTGAAGTTCAACAGCTCAGGAAAAACATGCCACTAATTACTCAATCAATTAACGGAGAGTCCATTAACATTTTTGACATATTTAAGTGCTCATTACTCATGCTCATTACTCATGCATTACATTTGCATAGTCAAACAGGCCAGTAGACGGACACACGCGGTCGGGGAGTTTTGTCCACCGACGCGACATCGTTTTTCCTTTGCAGATGTTCGCTGCAGAAACCAAACAACAACACATCAACAACCTGAACATTCTCCCGCTGTCAGGACGCGAATCTCCATAATGAGATATGATCAGCTGCGAGGTTCCGGCCGAGTGCGCCACATATCGTTTCAGTTACAGCCTGGTACTGACTCCCTCCGTCTGCCGAGACTTGTGCCGAGACTTGTGCGCCGCGGTATGCTACTATAAGCTATATCCTAGCGGAGGCCAGGAAGAGATATGTGGCTGTCGAGGAGTGGGAACTCAGGGGCCTTGGCGAGGGAGGCCTTGGGCCCAGTTCCATTGGAAGACTATCAGAGTCACGGCCATTAGAAATCCCTCATTTTCACTCCGCTGTGTAAACACCAGGGTGGCCTCCGTCTCGATAAGCCCGGCAGAAAGGATCACTCCTGTTGGAGGAAATTGGCTGCTAGTGAAGAAAGAGAGTTTGAGGGTTAGGTTATGTGTTTGTATTTATTAACTCTAGTTGGCTTGGTAGACAGGAAAGTCAGGCTATTTTCATTCCCGTAAATACTATTCGTATTAAAGAGGAAAAAAAACGACATATGCTTGTTGACCACAGTTCCATCCCTGTGGAGTTGTATTCCCTGTGGAGTATTCCTGGAATAACTTATGCTATTGCTCTATTCTCCTAAGCCACTGGATTGTCGCCTGGAGCAAAACTGTGAATACATTATGTTTTGTAATAGTTTGCTTATTTGCTAAATATTTTCATATTTCAGACCAATGGCATTAATATTAGGTAAAATGTCAATAAAGCATACAAAACAGCTACACAGCTAAACAATAATATTTGATTTTTTTCAAAGGTAAAGTAAAACTTTTTTAAATATTTTAATTATTTTTTTAATTTATTTATTAATTAATTTTTTTAGGTTGTAAATAAGAAGAGGCCAGCCTTGCATTCAGTAATATTCAACACGCTACGACAATCGTATCAAAGGAAACTAAAGTAAACTGGTAGAAGTAATCTACGCTAAATTCTACGCTAAATTAAACTGAAGTGGCGCTAATATTCACACTAACTCCCTTTCAATGGGAATAGTTGAATGCCTCCACCACTTTAGCCGGGTCATTTAAGCGTCATTAATAAAAAATCTAATCCAAAGAACCGATCCTGCAGAATCTGTAATATGATCTCCCTCGGGGTGTTTTCGTAAACGAATGTGTTCTCGGTTAACATGACTCGAGACGCCGCTCAGCTGGAGACACATGTCACGTGTGCTTTTACTCCTAATAGGCCGTACGATTATTTATAGAAAGGAACACGATGCTAGACCTGTGAATAAAGTCAATATCCACCCCCGGATGCAGACGGACTGTGCTAGCTTAGCAGAACTGATACCTGGCCTCTAATTGGTCGGTTAGGCTGAACATGAGCGGATTGGAGCCGTTGGCCTTTGTTCTACTTGTCTACGTGTGTGTGTGTGTGTGTGTGTGTGTGTGTGTGTGTGTGTGTGTGTGAGGGAGGGGTAGAAGGGACAGGTGATGGGGGGTTGGGTGCTGGCTGCATTAACAAGTGAGTGAGTATAATTGCTGCTCTGAAAGAGGAAGCGGAAGACAGTGAGAGAGCTAGGAGTCACTGTTATTGTATGTTGTGTGTGTGTGTGTGTGTGTGTGTGTGCGTCGCTTGACGTGTGTGTGTGCATAGGTGTACACATGGTCGTGGCTGACACTAGTCTGTTTGTAATTAAAAGCTGTCAGAGGACTGTTTTCATCGCCGGTGGGCCGGGGGTACGGAGGTACGCTGGAGCGTGTTGAGGGATTAGAAGAGCGGAAGTGGGTGTGCCCAGCGGCGGGTCTATTTGCCCTACCTCACCCGGTCCTGTACCTCATGTTAGAGCCAAGAATGAGCCAAGCAAAAGAAGTGACAGATCCACTCCCATTAACCATGATCTCACTCTCTCTCTCTCTCTCTCTCTCTGGTTCTCCCTTTCTCCGTTTACTTTTTCTATCTTCTCGGCATAGTACAGCACATGTATCTATCCACAGTACGGCACATGTATCTGTATCTATCCACAGTACAGCACATGTATCTATCCACAGCACATGTATCCATTCACAGTACAGCACATCTATCCACATTACAGCACATGTATCTATCCACAGTACGGCACATGTATCTATCCAGAGTACAGTACATGTATCTATCCACAGTATGACACATGTATCTATCCACAGTACAGCACATGTATCTATCCACAGTACGGCACATGTATCTATCCACAGTACGGCACATGTATCTATCCACAGTACGGCACATGTATCTATCCACAGTACAGCACATGTATCTATCCACAGTACGGCACATGTATCTATCCACAGTACAGCACATGTATCTATCCACAGTACGGCACATGTATCTATCCACAGTATGACACATGTATCTATCCACAGTACGGCACATGTATCTATCCAGAGTACAGTACATGTATCTATCCACAGTATGACACATGTATCTATCCACAGTACAGCACATGTATCTATCCACAGTACGGCACATGTATCTATCCACAGTACGGCACATGTATCTATCCACAGTACGGCACATGTATCTATCCACAGTATGACACATGTATCTGTATCTATCCACAGTACGGCACATGTATCTATCCACAGTACAGCACATGTATCTGTATCTATCCAAAGTACGGCACATGTATCTATCCACAGTACGGCACATGTATCTATCCACAGTACAGCACATGTATCTGTATCTATCCACAGCACATGTATCTATCCACAGTACAGCACATGTATCTGTCCACAGTACACACATGTATCTATCCACAGGCACATGTATCTATCCACAGTACGGCACATGTATCTATCCACAGTACAGCACATGTATCTGTATCTATCCACAGTACGGCACATGTATCTATCCACAGTACGGCACATGTATCTATCCACAGTACGGCACATGTATCTATCCACAGTACGGCACATGTATCTATCCACAGTACGGCACATGTATCTATCAGGGGGGTTCATTCCTCTTACTGAGAATAATAACAATGCCTTTCTGTCCGGGTTACTGTGTTGCACGCCTGCAGGCCTTCCTGGTGTCAGCACTCCTTTCTCAGACGCCTGCAGGCAGTCCGTGTTTGTGTGTGCGCGCGCGCGCGCGTACCTGTATGCACGCATCGGGCTTCGCGTGTTTATGTGCACGTGCGCAGACGTGTGTGTCCGCAACAGACAGCATAAAGGACTCCATTGACCAGAACAAGTTATTCCTGTTTGCCTATCAGTCGAACTGGGCCGATGCCAGGGTGGGAAGTCTCGTGTGCCGCGGGACAGTTACCATTTGCCCGTACGGTCCAGACCGGCAGAGATCTAGGAGCACACATGCTAACACTCTCCTTCCAACAGACACATTTAGGAGGACAGTGAGCAATGTTTGATCCCACATCTCTCTGGCAAACTGCCTTCCTCAGAATGTATCTAAAACACTTCCACGTGTAGTTCTGTACGCCGCTCGGTACCTATTCCTGGCATTCCAGGACTTTAGGCCTCCAAGACACTGGACACCCGGGGAAAACAGATACTCATGAGAAATACCTCGTCGCTCTAGTTGCCATAACAGTTTAAATAACACACAGGGGATTTTTTTCGGGCCATTCCTTACAATGTGCGTTGTTACTTGTGAAATGTTGTAATTGCATTACGGTTTTATTCACACACTCCGACACTCTGTGCTACTATGTGTGTGTGTGTGTGTGTGTGTGTGTGTGTGTGTGTTCAGCACACTACAGCAAAAGTTCCTGAGCAGGACCAGGCCCACCTTAATGTATCCTGGGCTCAGGACAGAATATTTAAACTCTTCTATGAGCGAACCAGCAGCAGGTTTCGAGTTTTTTCCCCTCCAAGGCCCGGGGAGACAAGGTTCTGGTTGTCCCCTCCTGATGTCAGGTCCGGGTGGGACACACCTCAATGTCAAATAAAAGTGTCAGAACCAAGGCTGTGGTGTGAACAAAGGGGACCACTGTGTGTGGGAGCTGCCTTTCTCTGACACAAACTCGCCAACCCGGGGTTTAAACAAGCGTGTTTTCCCTGTTTTCTCTCTCCCTCTGTTTGTTTTTTCTCTCGCCTGCTGTTAATGTGAACGTGGGGCGGCAAACCGCGGCAGGCACGGCAGAATGACAGTGCAGCGATCGCGCTAAAGCCAACCCGGCGAAGAAAAACACTAGATTAATCACAACAACTTAACATGTACTGTAGCTGGGCATGACTAACGTGTGTAGGCAGTGTGCGCGCGCGAGTGTGCGTGTGTGTCCGTTCAGCAGGGGACGACGTGGCAATTAGTATCCGCACAACACACATAAACATTACTTTTAAATCAGACCCAGGCTGTATCTGGGGAAACATTCCACACAACACATGGGCTGCGTCGGGCAATCAATACAACCCAACCCCTTTATGTTCTTCTGTTCTTAGAACACGTGGGTTCTCCCGATGAATGACAACCTGTGTACACAGGTCAAACATTACCTCCACCGTGCAGAAACAGGACAACAGACGTCGGTTTAGCCTGCTGCATGTTTATATAACCAAACGTAATGTGTTTCTCTCGATCTACAAGGGGCCAGAGAATTAATGCACGCGACTCTCTGCGTCTTTTTCTCAACATCGGTTTTAACAGAACACAGAATAGAAACAATTGAGAGAACAACATCAAAGTGCAGTTAAAACAGTTGAAAGGTTCCTGGACAAATGTATTACGGCTGGGCTATTGTAGTTCTTAATGAAAATGTAACAAGATTAAAGACAGATGGATCGGTAGAAAAACTGTCCCATTGGCAAAACCACATAGCATTTCTATCAAACACAGTTCATCAAACAACGCAATCAGGGCCTTTGTCAAGTCAATGTAAACTTTTGAACAGCCAGAAGAAAACCAACAGTGCACAGAAGTGTTGCGATAAGTTCATGGTAATATTAGTCATGAGACTTGGGAAATCAGACCTTAGTCACTGAAATAACACTGCAAGCTAATCTAGAAGCGACCAGTCAAACCCATGACACAGAACATATTTCCCTTTTATGTACTAGAGTCTCTCATACAGCATCTAGGGTGGTTGTAAAGAAACGACGACCAGTCAACTTCTAATATCTCAGCTTCCATTTGAGAGGTGACCATTTTAAACAAAGAATGATAACTTAAACCATGATCTCTCACAAACTCTACAGTTTTCATTTACGTGTGCCCAAAAAGTTGGGTACCATGTTATGGATTGCTGAGTGCCCACATCATTAAAACGTTTCACTTTTAAACTTGGAATTTAATGGTCAACAGGCAGGTTAGTGATCCGGCTCGAAAAGTATGCACATAATGAACATATGACACATCCAGCCCAAAAAATGGGAGGTTTAAAAAAAAACATTTTATCCAAATGTCCCGGGCTGCATCTTTAATGCATGTTGGCAATTGGACAGGTGCAGCAAAAGCTTTTTTTTCCCAAAGAACAATGTAATTTATCTAGAGGTCTGCGTTACAAACAGAGGAGAGACTGGCGGGCGAGAGTGGACCAAAAGAATGAAAAATGAAAACTGACAACGTTATGAATTATATAGTGGGAGTCCAGCCGCTGACCTTGGCCAACACAGAGTTTTTTCGTATTATTTTATTATTTTAAAATGTAGAGATCTTTTTTTCAGGGGGGGGCTGCCTAGTGCAGTTTTTAATAGTGTCGTCTAAGTCGCACAATGCGAAGCACCGCTGACTGATTCTCAAATAGATGTTTTCTCATTCTCCCCCTGCAAAGCTGAGAGGACAGATATTAGCCATGTGTTATTCATTAACAGCACTGTGCCGTAGTTCATCTGCGCCGGGTGGCAGGCACAAAGGTTGGGCAGTGATATTGAGGGTTAACAAATGTCCAGTGAAGGAAGACGTACCCACAATGATCATTTTAATCAATAGATCATCATCCACACACACCCCTTTCCCTCCTTTATTGTCCGTCCTTTTTTGTTTTCTCCCTTCTGTCATTTTTTGAAGGTCTGTCTGATGTCTCTCTTTCTGTTAAGCGCTCGGTTTTTCTCACAAACTTTCTCTTTTGTATAGACAGTGTAAGCTAGCTAATAAAACCGTGATCTGGAAGAGGTCAGCAAATTTATACTAAAGCGTACTGGCAATTCTGGTGTTGCTAATGTCCTCATTGTAGAGATCCTTGAGGATATTTGTGTGACTACTTGAAAAAGGTAAACTAGCAAATATGCAGAGGGCACACCAACGGAGAACATCAGATTGTTCAAAGATAAGCATTTTGTAAAAGGCAAACCTAATAAATAGACTACCAGTGTGCAGGGCAAGAGGTGGCAAGAGGAGTACCACAGGATGTATTGGGCAAATAGTAGCAGTGTGTGTGTGTGTGTGCAAGGTTACCGAAGGGTTTCAGAGTTCAGTACGTTAACAGCAGTTGGGAAGAAACTGATCCTAAGCCTTTCGGTGAGAGCTCTACCGCTTGCCAGATGGCAGAGGGGAAAACTGTTTATGGATGAGTTGTAACAGGTCCCTTATAATGCCACGCGCTCTCCGCAAACAGCGCTTGTGCTGGATGACTTTGATGGCGGGGAGCTGGACACCAAAGATGCGCTGGGCCGTTTTTACCACCTGCTGCAGGGACTTACGGTCGGCCGCAGGGCAACCGTTGTACCAGTCTGTGGCACAGTTGGATAGAATGCTCTCGACAGTGCAGGGGTAAAGTTAACCAGAATGTTAGTAGATAGGTGGGCCTTCTTTAGGTTCCTTATGAAGTACAGGCGCTGGTGTGCCTTTTTGACCAGTGTTGTGTTGTTGAGGGACCAGGATATGTTGTTAGAGATGTGGACACCCTGTATGATAATCAGACATCATTAACTTGTATATTAACCACACATCTGAGAGATTGTCGAGAAATGTGTACAATCATTTTGTGAATAATATGGATTAAATGTATGTATCATTTTGTAATCACTTTTTTTTTTACCGATAGGTAATATGCATCCTGGAATTAACCCAAATTCTGTCTCGTACTCTTGGACGAAAGGTTTTAATACAGCTGAACAATAAAAAGAGATAGTTTACAAAGCCCATGAAAGTTGCCTTATATCCTAAAGAAACTATCTTCTCAATAAGTCGTAGAACAGTTCTAACCCTAAACACGTAAATGAACATCTAAAAAACAAGCCCGCTAAGCTAGAAATACCGGGCAATGCTGAGCAGAAACCACACTAGAAACCGACACATAATTGGAGGCACATGCACGAACACAGATCCACTACCGCTCCACGCTACAGACATCCTCTTGGGAAAGTGTGAAGAGATAAGCAAACAGTTCATTCTACAAATTAAATCACTCGTTTAATTGATGTCGCAGCTTTGTTTTGGTGTAGATCGTTAAGTACAGGAGGTTGCGCCACGTGCCGGCATATTTCCAAAGTTAGCCACATCCTTGGAGTTAGGCAGTTGTTGAATCTCTAATGACACATTGTAATTAACGCTAACGAAAATATACTAATTAATAATAAAAATCATAGGTCATTAAGACTGTAAATCGGTGTGGGTCTTTGTCCGCTCTTCCCTAATTAAGAGTCAATGCATTAATTAATGAACTCATCAGCGGAATACAAACACTGCAAAATGTGACTATAGAGGACAGACCTGGAAAGATGAACATTTACATATTCATAACATTAATTGCTCAAAATGTACGTCAGGTTGGAGTTAGGAAGCAAAATGTTCTAAAATCACTAATATGTTGTGGCTCTATGGGTTTTTGTTATCAGCAAAAGTTATTTTCCCATTGACCATTTATTCACTTGACGTCTGTTCACATGTTGTATGCATGGTGTGGTCAGTTAATGCGATTGGAATGTGATGTGAATTGTTACAAATGGTAACACATATGTGTAAAGGCCTCAAATTAGACTTGTTGACAAGAATACCCATCACGATGAGATGAAAAACACATTTTGGTATGGTTTTAATCAGTGTAGTTCAACCAATCCAGTTAAAGAATACAAGAACTAAAGATGGAGTTTTTCTTTGTCAATGTCCGGCAGAGGAAATTTTGACACTGCCCCAAGGGAACCAAATCGCACTTCGTGCCAATACATTCCAAATGTATTTAAAAGTGTTTTCCATATTACAAAAAAAGAACCTTTTCTAAATGTATCATGATGTGAAAGAGACATTGTATGAAGAATGCACTGAAATTTGCCCTGAATCCGAGTGACTGCAAACTGATTGACACATGGAGATTTATATAGAAGATTTATATAGGAGATTTATACAGGAGATTTATATAAGAGATTTATATTGGAGATTTATATTGGAGATTTGTATAGGAGATTAATATTGGATATTTATATTGGAGATATATATGGAGACTTATATGGCGATCAAGTATGTTTTGGGAATTATTTAATTAAATCTTGGGAAGTTAAGGCAGTCCAAAAAGAAACAATGTCAAACAGCAATCATATTTCATGATGACAGCCATTATATTACATGACTACAGCCATCATATTACATGACTACAGCCATTATATTACATGACTACAGCCATTATATTACATGACTACAGCCATCATATTACATGACTACAGCCATTATATTACATGACTACAGCCATTATATTACATGACTACAACCATTATATTACATGACTACAACCATTATATTACATGACTACAGTCATCATATTACATGACTACAGCCTTCATATTAAATGAATACAGCCATCATATTACATGACTACAGCCATCATATTACATGACTACAGCCATTATATTACATGACTACAGCCATCATATTACATGTTTACAGCCATCATATTATATGACTACAGCCATCATATTACATGACTACAGCCATCGCATTACATGTCTACAGCCATCATATTACATGTCTACAGCCATCATATTACATGACTACAGCCATCATATTTCATGATGACAGCCATTATATTACATGACTACAGCCATCATATTATATGACTACAGCCATTATATTTCATGACTACAGCCATTATATTACATGACTACAGCCATTATATTACATGACTACAACCATTATATTGCATGACTACAGCCATTATATTACATGACTACAGCCATTATATTACATGACTACAGCCATTATATAACATGACTACAGCCATCATATTACATGACTACAGCCATTATATTACATGACTACAGCCATCATATTACATGTTTACAGCCATCATATTATATGACTACAGCCATCATATTACATGACTACAGCCATCATATTACATGTCTACAGCCATCATATTACACGTCTACAGCCATCATATTACATGACTACAGCCATCATATTACATGACTACAGCCATTATATTACATGACTACAGCCATCATATTCCATGTCTACAGCCATCATATTACATGACTACAGCCATCATATTACATGACTACAGCCATTATATTACATGACTACAGCCATCATATTACATGTTTACAGCCATCATATTATATGACTACAGCCATCATATTACATGACTACAGCCATCATATTACATGTCTACAGCCATCATATTACATGTCTACAGCCATCATATTACATGACTACAGCCATCATATTACATGACTACAGCCATCATATTACATGACTACAGCCATTATATTACATGACTACATCCATCATATTATATGACTACAGCCATCATATTACATGACTACAGCCATCATATTACATGTCTACAGCCATTATATTACATGACTACATCCATCATATTATATGACTACAGCCATCATATTACATGACTACAGCCATCATATTACATGTCTACAGCCATTATATTACATGACTACATCCATCATATTACATGACTACAGCCATCATCTTACATGACTACATCCTATCTCCGTTCATCATGAACGAGAAAGGCTGGTTTTTTGGCTCTAGAATGTTTTATGGTCAGTTCACAAAGAGGCAAAAACCCTGGCCCCTGAGAGCTGAGCCAAACAATGTCAGCAGATGTTTCAGGCAGTAGCCAGCCAGGTGTCCATCATTCAAGCTCACTGAGTGAGGTAAGGTCTGGACAACAGCAGGCAGGAAGATCTGCTCTAGTGACAGGGAGTGACTAAACAGAGAAAGCTATAGCCTGGGAGTCAGTAGCTACAGCTTACATCCACATCCAGGCTATGAACAGACTTCCTCTCCACTCAGCTCAGGAGGGGAAATTCACCACAGATGTGACTTCAAACAGAGAAAAAGCTCGAGGGATTGAAGGTGGGATAAGGCCCATCTTTTGCGTGACCTAGAGAACCGTTCCAGGCACCACACTCTCTCTCCACCTCTATCTTAATTCCACTTTCTTTACCGCCTTCTACAGCCATTTTCTATTCCACTCTTTAGAAAGCTTCTTTTGTCTTTCAGTCTGTCTGTCTCCCAGTATAACCCCGCTTTCTCTCCATCTTGTCGTCATTCTGGCCTGTTTTTACAGTGTGACATTAACACAGAGCAGTCTGCCAGGGCCCATAGCGACCAGTTATATCCCCTACATAATTCAAATAATATCCATGGGACAGCGGAGCTCCTGATGTAATGACTAACAGACTGATTGAACACTGCCTTCTACTCCTTCCACTGGCCGGGCAGTTTGACAAGCAGGTTTATTCTTTTAAAAGGAACTGGAAGCCTTACAAGTTTCTCTTCATTTCATTTAATGGAAATATATATATATAAAAAACACATTGACATATCAGCTATGGAAATGGTGGTGACACATTACCAAATCATTTGGACGGTTTTACTTTTACAGTATGCTTTTAAAACAAATGTTTTCTTTGATAGGAAGTGTTGCAGGATTTTTTTATTGATCAACTGTAAGCTTGGAAACGTAATCGGTGTGTGTCTCTCTCCCAGCAAAAGCTCAATCCGTTTGTCGTCTGGTGATATGAACCGTTTGAAGATAAAACAGTCCTTGCACAACTAATTACATGAGCATGTTTTTTAGTGATCTCGCTAATCACTCCTCCAAGAGATTTTAACGTTGATGACTTTGAAATGTGTCATTCCCGAGTCTCTGATATGTGCTTCAAAACATGCTAAACGCTAAGCTGATGATATCTACAGGGACAGAGGCATGCTAACATTTAGGGAACGAAAAGAAGTGGGTATCTAAGCAGCAGTCTTTCTGTCCAGAGCCATAGTGCTGGACATTAATCTACCCTGTTGAGTATTTTTTCCAGTTTAGCAAGATACATTAAATTAGCCTGACCAACATAAAAGGCAAACCTAATTCTAACATTATAACATCCTTTCAAAACGGACAATGGTAGTAAAAACAAAGCTTTTTGGATACAAGTTGGTATAATTGAAGGAATGGACATAAATTAAACGGAGGGAACTTAAGAGAAATAGTTATTTTGCTGATTATGGTAAATGGCTCAATTCGCTGCCTTGCTTCAGACTGCATTTTGAACAGATTGAAACCCTTTTGTCGAATATCAGGCTGTGATTTAACTTTTCAAGACGTAATATTAGTACCTGTGCAAAGGTCAAGGACTGATAAACAGACGAATGGACAGAGGGAAACATTGAGTTGTTACACCAATTAAGTGATAACTGAGAAGTGTAGATTTCCACTTAAAAATAAAAGTGTTTATATATTTTCTATTGGTACAAATTCTATTTTATATTCCTAAGACACAGAATTTTTATTAATGAAATAAAGACAAGTTCAACAAAAGTCAGCAGTTTAAATCAGTTCAGCTAAGGTTCCGCATTTAAACCGGCTTACTCAATGCTGATAAGAAAAAAGATGAATGTTTACTAGAGTTCATCCATTAGTGACCACCAGTAAAAGTTACCCAGAGAAATGTATGGATTTTTATGCTTTGGAAGACTTCTTTTGATAAGTAAGATTACACATGGTTTTACTATCTGTCAATCATTTTACTTCAAAGTACAATGATTGGTGCTGTACACTTCATCAATACATGCATTGTGTCTCATCAAACTCTAGTGCCTCCTAGTGGGGGGGATGTGCCTGCAAGCTCAACCATGGACAAACTGGACATCTCAATCATTGAATTCTGAGATTTGTTACAATAAAATGAGGTCTTAATTGATCATGGAAAATGGTCACTCGAAAATGTGATGTAATTAAAATAGAGCCTATATCAAACCATTGTAAACCCCTTGTCATTACACTATAATATTAACATGCTTTTAAAATACAGAATGCTGTGTGTTTTATAGATCCATTACATTTTATGGAGTCAATGAAAAACATAGTAGGTTCAAATTAAAATGCAAACAACATAGAACGGACAGATTCTGGATAAATTCTACATATCATTTTTATTTTTCAACAGCCTGGAGAAAGAGCAACTGTATCGTGTTGCAAATCAATAATCAATAGATCCAATTAATCACTCAGTGGTGAGACATTTGGGCAACGTTTGACCCATACGTGACATGTCAACATGGCTTCATAAGTGATGATGCCCAAAGGAGATATAACACTTACAGAAACCTGGTTGGACACCTCTAAGCTACTCATTGGATCAGCCCGACCCATGGAAGAAATATCTTACAGGGTCATCTAGTTAGTGGAGTTAGAGGTGGTGCTAGCGAGAGGTTATTATACAGCTGGCGCATCAGCCCTGATCATAAACATTGACAAGTCAGCGCCACCACGCCTACTTGTGGCCGAGTGGCTAATCAAATATCATGGGGCAAGTCTTTCCGTCCCCTCCATTTCATGACAGGAACAGCGTGTCCTGCTACTTCTACCGTGGCAACAGAGGCTGACAACTGCCACCGTGTATAAGACAAATAAGAACTGGGAACTCCACAATCGTACAGAAAAATGACAACTCCAAAATCTTACTCAGTACTTTCAAGACAACTGGGAACTCAGAACTGAGAACTCTTAAAAAAGAACTACTAAAAGGAAA